>JAWQEG010005023.1:0-130265 GCA_033782935.1 Petrolisthes cinctipes
AACATGGAGTGAGGCCAATTGATGAGAGGCTGAATTATTGTTACACACACACACACACACACACACACACACTAGATTAGTAGAATGATACAGGGTAAATATAAGTGAATGAGAGAGCGAGAACAAAGATGGGTTGAGAAATATTGTATGGACAGGTGGACAGACGGATTGGAGGAAAGATGGAAGGGAATAATAGATGGCTGGCGTTTGAGGGTAAACTAAGGAAGACTACTGACTCTTCCAAAAAATGCCAGGAAAGTGATTAAAAGTACTTCAATATAAGAGTAGGGGATCTGTATAGTGGCAAAGCCTGGAGAAATTAGTAGCCCTCCAGTACTCCCACCATTAATTACCCTTTAATGGATGGGCAAAAATAAATAGACAGACATTCAGATAGACAGACGACCGACTGATGGATGGATGGATACGGTAGGGTAGAGTTGATGAAGGTAAGGGGAGGTGGAACAACATGTCAACATGGAGCGAGTGGGAAGGTAGGGTGGGAATGACGTAATGGAAGTGGAATAATGCTCAGAGGAGATGGGATGGGGAGAGGCGAGGGAGACGGCAGGAGAATGGCGAGATGGGGGGAGATACGAGAAAGAGGTAGGAGGGGGTGATGGGAAGGAAGAGGGAAAGGAGAAAGTGAGGTACAGACAACTGCACGAAACGGTATGGGAGAAGAGGAAGGAAAGGGAAAATGGAAAAGAGAGAAAGGAGAAAGGGAGAGACGGAAGAAGAGTCGTAGTGAGAGAGGATGAGAGAAGCGGTAGTGGTAGGAGCTGGGGAAATTTTAGGTTGGGATATATTGAAGGAAGGTAAGTGGGTAATGTGAAGTCAGGAGAAGTGGTGGGATAAGAATGGGAGCACCAGGGTGAGGGAGGGGACTCTATGTGTGTGTGTGTGTGTGTGTGTGTGGTGAGATATACAGAGAGTGAGGTGGTGTGTAGAGTGGAATGGGGGTACATACAGAAGGAGGGCTAGGAGTGAAGTGGAAGAGGAGCGATACGATAAAGTAATGTTGAGAGTATAACGTGGAATGAACAGACTGGATTAGAATACAATACGATGGGAGTCGAGTCAAGAAGGCGAAAATATGGAAGGACAAGAGTGGATGGGGTTTACTATAAGTACTACAATATGGGGTATACTAGTGAATACGTGTGTTAAATAGGATGGACTGAAATGGTAGTGAAATAGGGTGGACTGGGCAGGCAGGAGCGGGACAAAGGGAGTACAGAGGAGTGAGGCGAATTAGAATATTAGGCTACACTGGAGTGCAACTGGGAAGAGTGTATGCAGTGCTGGCTGGATTTGGCTAGAGTGTAATGGAATGAAAAGTACTGTAGGTAAAGTAGGGAACCGTGTGGTAATGTACTCTGTAGCACCAGCCTTGTCAATAACACCCCTTCCCTTCCCTTCATCCTACCCCTCCTCCTCCTCCTCCTACCCTACCGCCACCAACCCCTAGCCTAGCTCTCTGGTAACTGGCCTCACCCCAGCAACTGGTTCCTCCTCCCTCCTGCCCAGTCCTCCTCCCTACCTGCCTTCGTCTCCCTCCCTCCCTCACCACCATTACCACCATCACTACCATCACTCCATCATCAGCACTGCCACGGGGTATCCACAATTCAAGGATTTTTATTCTAGCATTATACACATTTAAACAAAGACCTTGAACTAAGAAATAAATAATAAAAACAGCACAATCACTTATAACAACACAAACACAAATTGTCATATTATTATATATCATTATTATCATAATTAATACTATAACTATTGCTATTAGGCCTATTATTATTATTTTAATTTGTTATTTTTTTTTATAAAACATACATGGTAATACACATTGGCTATTCGTAACACTGCAGCTACTTCTACTGATACAAATAAACAACCCAAAACAATGACACCCAATATAAAGGCGAACATTCCATTTACTATTATCTATCTATACTTCGCGAGTGCGTGTCTGTCTGTTTGTCTGTTTGTCTCAAGCCGCATGAATCATCTACCATATTCTGCACTTTAACAATGTCTCCATACGCGTTTCAACTATTTCAATCTCAGGGGGAAATTGTATTCAAAATGGTAAACCATGAAGGGATGTAAAACCTACCAAGTTAACTAGATAGGCTATACTGCATAATAAAACACCGGGTACATGGATTTCCGTATCAATTCTATAAATATCAAGCTTGTATTGTGTAAAAGGCAAATAAACTACTTCAGGCAGCATATCAACATAAAAAAGCAAGATGACATATGTTGTGTACGAGTATATACCGTAACCAGTCGTCCTAGTGTTAAGGACCCTGTGAGTGTGTATGAAAAATGGGTGCTTTTAGATTCCTCCTATCCATGCCACGAAACAAGCTACGTTCATAAAGGTAGCCTAGTGGTGTTTCGTGGCAATATTTGAAGGACTCATTTACCTCCAATTTTCTGACTACATCACAGGGTCTCTTTAATTAACATAATAAGTAGAAATATTCGATTACGTCTGATGCACCACACACTACAGCATACTGAAGCTTAAATAAAGTTCACGATCATACAAGAAAAGGGACGGGAGTATTGACCCACGCTGCACACCCACACAGAAACATTATGTATTAGTTTTCAGAGTTTCCCGACCCAGTATAATGTATCAACAAAAGTACGTTAAATTTTCACCTTGATAATGGACTACTTCTTTCTCACTTTCTCTCTCACTCTCTTTCTTCTAGCGGCAACACCCGTCAGTCAACTCTCTCTCTCTCTCTCTCTCTCTCTCTCTCTCTCTCTCTCTCTCTCTCTCTCTCTCTTTGTGTACACGCCCTCCTACTTCCTCCCTTCCCTCCTTTAACACTTTATTTCACTTTTACTTTATTTTCTTTTTGCTCTTCACGAGATTCTCTCTCCCTTTCCCCTCCTTTAACGTTATTCACTCCTCCCTCTTCCATTTCCTTTTACGTTCCTCTCTCACTTTTCCCTCCCTTTATGCCCACCTCTCCCTCCATACACGATTATTCACTTTCTTCCTCCATTCTACGCCCATTTCTTTCGCTTCCCCTCTCTTTAAGCTCACTTCTATACCATCTCCCATCCCTTTACAACTATCTATTCCTTCCTCCCATTTCTCTAAGACTACCTCTCCTTTCTTTCTCCCCTTCCATTAACCTAAAGGCGACCCCATCCTTTCCTATTTACGCAAACGTCAATTCCTTTTCCTTCTTTAATATCAAAGTCTTTCACCCTTCAAATCTCTCTCTCTCTCTCTCTCTCTAACGTCAATTCCTATTCCTCCTTTAATATCAGTCTTTTACCCTTCAAATTTCTCTCTCTCTCTCTCTCTCTCTCTCTCTCTCTCTCTCTCTCTCTCTCTCTCTCTCTCTCTCTCTCTCTCGTCAATTCCTATTCCTCCTTTAATATCAAAGTCTTTCACCCTTCAAATCTCTCTCTCTCTCTCTCTCTCTCTCTCTCTCTCCTCTTCTTTCGTCCTCAATACTAGTCTCCTCCTCCTCCACCTCCTCCTCCTCCTACGTCTCTCCCTTTAACCTTACCTCTCCTCTCTATTTACAATTCCCTCCTCATCCATGTACGCTTTTATCCATTTTCTCTCCTTTCTTCCCCATATTTCATCAGACTCTCCCTTTTTTCCACACTCTCTCCATATTCTATCCCTTCCTTTCCCTCTATCTCTCTCAACACTCTCCTCAGTAATCCATTCTCCCTTTTCCTTCCCATACACCCTTCTCATTATTCCATCTCCGTTTCACACATTTCTTTATTCCCATTTCTACACATCCTCTCCATTTCCCCACTTTCCCTTTCCTTTCGGTTCTTCACAGTCCCCCCACACCTCTCTTCACATTCTCCCCTCCATTTCCCCACACCTCTCTTCACATTCTCCCCTCCATTTCCCCACACCTCTCTTCAAATCCCCCCTTCCCTTTCCCCACACCTTTCTTCACATCCCACCCTCCCTTTCCTCACTTTTCTTCACATTCTCCCCTCCCTTTCCTCACTTTTCTTCACATTTTCCCCTCCCTTTCCCCATATCCTCCTCTCCCTTTCTTCACATCCTCCCCTCCCTTTCTTCACATCCTCCCCTCCCTTTCCTCACACCTTTCTTCACATCCTCCCCTCCCTTTTCTTCAGTCTCCTTTCCCTTTCTTCATAATTCTCCACATCCCCTCTCCCTTTCCTCACCTTTCTCCACTTTCCCCTCCCTTTCCTCACACCTTTCTCTACATTCCACCTCTTCCATTCCGCCCACCTCCCTCCCATCCCACCACCCCGTCATCTGCCCTCCCTCCCACAATCCAGTCTTCCGCCTTCCACCATTTTCTCTCTTTTCCACCATCTTCTCTCCCTCCCTCCCGGTCGCCCTTTCTCTCTCTCTCTCTCTCTCTCTCTCTCTCTCTCTCTCTCTCTCTCTCTCTCTATATATATATATATATATATATATATATATATATATATATATATATATATATGTGTGTGTGTGTGTGTGTGTGTGTGTGTATACCAGCTCACTCCCCTTTCATCTTTCTTCTCTCTGTTGGTACGTATCCTTTGATTGTTCTCTCCTTTCATCATTTCTTCCTTAATATCACTCCCTCCCTCCCTCCTTCTAACTTTCCTTTTTCCTTTCTCATCCATGTGTGTCCTCTCTCTCTCTCTCTCTCTCTCTCTCTCTCTCTCTCTCTCATATTCCCTTTGCTTGCTGTTCTTCTTCGCATTTTCATCATTTAATACGGTACCAATTTCTCCCTCCCTCCCACGCTCTCTCTCTCTCTATCTTCAATAACACCACCACCACCACCACCACCACCTACACCTTTCTCTTTCTTCCATCCTCCCAACCAGTGTTTACCAATGCTTTCTTCCACATACCTAGCATTATGTTCTATCTACTCATCCGCATTTTTTACCACCCACCAACTTTCAATTCTACTCTCTCTCTCTCTCTCTCCACACACACACGAGGAGAAATTACGACTGTCGCGATGGAAGATGTGACATGGAAAGGACGAGGCATTTAAAGTGATAAAAACATGAAAAAGGTAAAGTAACATCACTGACTCATAACTGTACACACACACACACACACACACACACACACACACACACTAACATCCTCTTACCTTCCTTCCTCTTCCCATCACAACACACACAAGCAAACGACCTTACCTGAAACGAAAAATAAAAACAAGCATATAATATAAATAACAATAAAACACTTATCTCTTAAGTATATGACAAGTGGTCTGATAGTGTCACTTAAAAAACAAAAGATGTGTCTTAGTCATCTATGAAGTGAAGAATAATTGTGTAAATAAGGTAGACTATAGTTGGTATGTGCAATCTATATACAAATGAGAATACCCGTACAAGGAAAATACCATTCTATAGTACAATAAGGTACAAACAACGGTGAAGGAGTCAGTATGTAACATTTCACAGTAACAGTTTATAGTTGTGTGTGTGTGTGTGTGTGTGTGTGTGTGTGTGTGTGTGTGTGTGTGTGTGTGTGTGTGTGTGTGTGCTGGTAATCAATAACATGAACTTCGATTCGGTATGAAGCTTATGTTTAGAGTGACACCATGTACCACTACCACCACCACCACCATCATCATCATCATCAATATCATTATCATCATCATTATCATCATCATTATCACTGATACGTTTATGATGCTCATTTGAATATTGCATTTTAAGTGTGTGATGTACTGGAACCTCATATTCTTTTTCAACACACACACACACACACACACACACACACACTGCAGAGCTGAATCGACGCCTCCCCTCCCCTCCTATCCCCCCCTTACTGGTTCCCCTGCATAAAGGATGAGGTGTACGGTACTCCCTTTCCCCCCTCCCTTCCTCCCTCTCTCCTTAGCCTGCCTGACTCCCTACCTTTCCCCTCCCTACTCCCTAACTCTATCCCTAACTTACCTAACTATCCCTACTGTTAGTTTTAATTCCTTACGGTTTCCCTTCCTTTTCGTGCCGTAATATCTTTTCAAGGGATTGGTATACTTTTGGTACATTAGAGCGCCTTAATTCCTCCAAAGTATGCCAGTATACAGGACCAATTAATAAACATAATTATATCATGTTGCTTGGAATTGTTTTGAGGAAGCAGTTTGCTCCAGATGTACATACCACCACCACCACCACCAACAACAACACTGTACTATATAACCTCTTAATAAAGGACCCTGTGTTCGTGTATGAGACCAGCTGGTGGCTTCTGCTTCCTCCTGACTCTACCATGAAACAAGCTCCTTTAATATTAGTGGGTAGTGTTTCCTGGCAATATTTGAAGGACTCTCTAACCTCCAATTATCTGACTACATCATGGGGTCCTTAAGAGTGCAATACATACGCCATGGACGAATAATAATTGCTCGGCTATTGATTCCAACAGACCATACTACACAACAAATCCCCTTATTGTAACGAATGGAGGTGACATGTTCCTTGATACAGCTTTGGAGGAATGAATCGATAGTCTTCCAATTCACCCCATTACAGCTTTATGCTTTACTTTCCTTATCGTAACGTATGGAGGTGGCATGTTCCTTGATACAGCTTGGAGGAATGAATCGATAGTCTTCCAATTCATGCACCCCATTACAGCTTTATGCTTTACTTCCCTTCGAATCTGGGAGCTTTACAATCCCAAATTAAAGGAGCTGGAATACAATCACATAATTTTTTCTAGACTCCACTCTCGCTCCTCACTAATTACTTCCATATATAATTTTGTCCTTCCCACATTCCTCGCATTCTTATCCTTCCCTACTACGTGTAACAAACTCCATTTTCTCTTCCCCACTCCAGAGTCCGTTGTTTGTGAACTTCTTTTCTGTACTGTACCTTCCTCTTCGTCCTTCACTTTCATACATCTTCCATTTACATAGTACTAATACTTAGGATAGTGTTAGACTGGATCACGATAAGTAGGGAAGACTATCGATAGGCTGTGGAAAGGGAGAACAGTGATATATATATATGTACAAAGTTGTCTGGAGAGTTTAGTTGGTAAGTGTTGTTTTGTCATTGTCAGGCATCCATACATACCCTTCCCCTACTCCTCCATGATCCAAATTTTCTGATCGTCCCGTTTCCTCAACCCTGGTTTTAATTGCATCTTGCTTACTTATTATTACATTTATTTATATACCTAATTATTTGAGCTGCACCCAGGTCACCAGGTCATTGAACAATATACTCCACTGCCCCAGGAACGGAAAAGAGTAACAGCCACTAACTTTCATTGACTCTTGTATCATATTTTGGACAAGGCCTATAGCCTACATATATTATGTGGGGATCGAGTTTGGAAATGGAAATGTATCTATGAACAGCGCGACCCTACACACTGTCTGTCCCCAATAGAACATACTCAGTAGGGATAGCAGGAGGCAGGAGGAGTATTTTAGGGTTGCCTGAACTTCTGTGAGTTACCACAAGCACGCCCCTAGTTAATAATGACGAGATTTTGCATAGAATATTTCAACACTGTTATGACACTCACCTTAATGATGATTTTGTTTACTTATTTTCTACTTTCACACAATTTTCCTTCTATATTTTAAAGATAATGGTGTTATTACAACAGTGTAGTTGTTAGATGGTGATTAATCCAACTCTGTCGCAAAACCGACCATCTACAGTTAAACAAGGTCGTCTGTTTATTTGCAGAGACTAGATTATTTAGCAGCCTTCAATTGAACTACGTGATAACCTTAACCGAAGCCATTAAGGTGATGGTACAGTGTTGGTAAATTAGATCGCCTTGATTCCTCCAAAGTATGCCAGGATACAGGACCAGATGAACCAAAATAATGGTGTCCTACTGGTACTTGGAATAGTTTGGAGGAATCAATTGCTCCATATTTATAAACACTTTACTACCCCCTTAACATATTTACTACACCTCCACACGGCATAGGCTGATACAAAAAGAAAGGTTGTGTGCAAAATTACGCATTTCAGCTCAAAAATATAGTTTATAGCCCAAGTGTAGGCCTCGCTTTCCACCGCGCTACGCTATGCTAATCATTTTTTATTCCTACTCAGGCCCACTTACAACGTTCACATACACACACACACACACACACTCGTATACCTCCACCACCCTACCCTACTCCTTCGGCAGCCCACCACCACCTTCCCTCCGCCCTCCAGCAACGCCCCTCCCTCTCCCCTGGTCCTCTCTCTAACTCGTCCCCTCTCCCAGCTGTCTTTCATGCTTCTGTGCTCTCCCCCCCCCCCCCTCCCTTCCCGCATCGGTCCCTCAACCCGTCCCTTGATTCTCCGTCGTGCTACCCCACCCCACCCCACTCGACCCCAGCCCCATCCATGGTCTCTTATCCTCCCCCACCCCTACCCCCACGGCCCCAGCCCCGTGCCTCAACGTCCGACCATAATGCTTTCTAATGCCTCCCCCTCCACTGCCGCCCCTCTCCTTTCCCTCCCCTCTCTCCCTACCCTCGGCAGCACGAGCGTCAGCTTGCACGTGCCATACACACACGCGCGTCTACTGTAAGTACACACATATAAACAAGTTCCCAAGCAAGCAGGATTCTAATAAAGCACGTGCTACGCTACGCAAGCAACACACACACACACACACACACATTAAGAGGGATAGAGATGTGTAAAGAAAACAAAGTTGGTGATGGTGGTGCCTAGGATGGGGTGGCACAGGCTAAATGGTCATCATATTATATTAATGATGAGGCTCTCTTCCCCACACAGCCGAGCAAAGAGGAGTGTAGGGATGGGGTAATGAAGGGTGGCGAAAAAAAAGTATCATTCCCATTGAATTTCTTCCAGCAGAACATATTACATAGTTGAGGGGAAAATACGGGGAAAAATACAAAATACAGAAGAGAAATCCCAACATCCTTATTTTTCTTATTATTCTAACCACTTCATTATTTTTCAGTAGCTAGCTGCCAGGTATAGAGGTAAGCCGAGTGTAAGAAATCTTTGGATGTGAAGAATAGCACAAAAGGTATAAATGTAAGGGATGTATTATAGTGAGGTAGAGGTTGGGGAGGTAGCTAGAGGTAAGGCAGGTGTAAGATATCTTGGCAACACATGTGATCAAATATAGAGCACCACAACCACACCCCAAACCTCACCTTCCTTCAGGCCAACGGACGGACGGACGGACAGACAGCTGCTCTATATACCGTTCTTATACCGGATCGACTTCTTGCTCTACTCGACTCCCCTATATTATCATACTCTGCTTCTCGTCCCTCATGGTGGTCCTTTTTTATATTATTATACTTCTCGCTTTCCTCCTAACCCCCTCCTCTATTTCCCTTCCCTCCTTTGTTTCATTATGTCCTTATCTTTTACTTCTCTCCCCTCTGTTCCCCTTCATCCTCTACTCCCACTCTTCTTCCCTCCCTTGCTTTTACAGTTTTATATATATATATATTTCTCACCTTCATTCCTCTCCTTCTGTTTCCCTTCCTCTACTCCTCACCTCTTCCCCTTCTCTGCAGTACCTTTCCCTTTCTTTCTTTTTTCTACTTCTCACCCTCCTCTCCTTCACTCCCCTGTCAAGCTTCTCCATTTTTCCCCTTCAGTTCATGCTCTCCTTTCCCTTACTTCTCATCAACTCTCCCCGACTTTCCTTCTTCTGTTTTTTCTTCCTTTTTCTTCCTTCCCACACTTTTCTATTTTCCTTTCTATCCGTTCCCCCATTAGCCTACCTCCGTGATAAATCAGTTCCATCTCTAAATAACTATTAATCACGCATTTAATTAACCAACACACACACACAACTTTATCTCATCGTTCTAGACATCCCCAGTATTCTATGACAAAAATTATTATATATACATACTCGGTATATATATATATACTACAGTATACCTAGGACTGTGCAATGTGTATTTTTAGTATATTATGTTTGCACCTGCAGCTGACGATGAATGTAAGACGTTACAAATGAATTGTGGTGTGCAGGAATTATACATGACCTATTGATGCCCCAATACAGTATATATATATATAGCACATGTGTTTACCAGAGAAATGGTATGGCAGGCAGGAACGAAGGAGATACCGGGCGGTAATGAGGGAGAGGGGAAAGGAAAGGCATTAAGGTGGGACAAAGATGAGGGCAGGAAAGATTCAGTAAGCAAAGGGATACATGTGTCTAAAGACAAAAGTATGTAGGGAGAGGGGTGAAGAGTGGGAAGTGGGTTTATAAAGTAACCACTAATATTACGAATCACTTACACTGTAGATATGAACATACTACTAAGGATGTAGAGGTCTGTATTGTCCTCTAAACCGGTATTTCTAAGCTGTCAAAATAGCGTGTTGGTTGGAGGTGTAGCATTGTATTAACCCTCATATTAGAAACCGTAACATATTGAGTGGTTAGATACATTAGCTGACACAGAACATTTATCCCATGATTTTGGAATAAGCTGCTAACTATAGAAGTCTTATCTTAACCCTATCACCCTTCTTGATAAAGAGTCCCCAAGACCCCTATTGTGGTCAGATATATGATTGGAGTAATCTAGTAAAAGTAGCAGAAAAATCCGTAAAATATAATATACACTAGTGATGAGGAGATAGAAAGGCAAAGAGTAGAGAGAGGGTACTCGTGCAAGAGGAGGTCGGGGCGGGAGTAAACATTGAACTATTTATGAAATCTTTCTCTCCCCCTCTCTTTTACACTCGCCAGGCAGGAATTTGTTGCGCTCTCTCTCTCTCTCTCTCTCTCTCTCTCTCTCTCTCTCTCTCTCTCTCTCTCTCTCTCTCTCTCTCAACAGACGAATGTATATGAAAAAAGTTACCCCACCTAACGAAACCTAATTCTATCTGATGAAACTTTAAACTCTCACTCTCCTCATCCGACCGTCCACGTATAAAACCTACACGACGAAGTACCGGTATTCATAAACATGACAAGCCTTAGGGATCATCACTCCTTTTACTCTCCCTGCTGTGTGTATGTGTGTGTGTGTGTGTTTAACAGCTGTGCTACATCTCTACAATACTTTCCTTCCCCCCCTCCCCAGTAAAACACACACACACATTCTCTCTCTCTCTCTCTCTCTCTCTCTCTCTCTCTCTCTCTCTCTCTCTCTGGAACCAAAAGAGGATAAATACTCTTTAGGTTCATAAGAATAATTATGAACCGAACAGTCTAGAACAGCCGTATAGGTTGTGTAAACTGCATACCGTATGACCTTTTACCTCGCAGAACATTAATTAATATGATTTTCTGAATAATTTCACTATATTTACATTTGCTTAATCATTATTATTATTACCATACTTAATCATAACCATGCCGTTTTTATACCACCACTGTGTTCATAATGGACGCGAAATAAAATAATTAATATTTTTATTAATCCCTGACCGTGGCAAAGAAGAACATCCTTGCAAGACATTCATCTGTAAGTCAGCTTTGTCCCCTCTCCCTGCCCACCCTCTCCCACAGATGCTTTGCCGAAGGGAGAGAAGAAATGGGAGGGGGCAAGAGAAGGAATGAAGCAAGGCAGTAGGGAGGGAAGAGGAGGGAAAGGGGGGAGGGAGAGGAGAGGAGGGAGGGGACAAGGTGGTGGGTGAGCCATCTGGTTTCCTGTTTTCTTGTTTTGTTATAACCACTGCTCGCTTTACCATTCACTCGCCTCTTTCGTATCCCTCTACGTAACGTGTTGTATGTAGGGTTTGTGTAAATGAAGCTGTTGGTGATTTCTAATTCGTCTCTTCTCTCTTCCTGTTATTACTCCTTTACCATATTCACCACGTTTCTATCCTCCATGCACAATGCTCCCCCTTATTTCCTTTCAATTTACTTCCTCCTTTAAATAATTCCACTCTTACTCATCATAATATCTTACATTCCTTTTCGTTTCATCATATCCCTGCCTGCCAGCCTTGAACTCCCTCCCCTCCTTCCAACACTTGCCAACAGCTCTTGTGATATTACATCTTGGGCTTCCAACTAACAAATTTATCACGAGTGACATTTCTTAATCAAAATAACGGTTGACAATAAACATACACATTCTGTCTGTCTGTGTGTGTCTCGGATGAACACCGTCCTCTCTCACAGTCACCCGCCTGCTTTTCCCTCTCCTCCCCTCAGGTTATAGCCCTCACCCATTACCCCCCCCCCTCCACCCCTACGCAGCCCTTCTCTCAGTCTTTTACTACCTTCATATTCCTCCGTTTGTTGTATCCTTCTGCACCCTATCCATGGTCCATGATCCTATCCCGCTCTTCCTCCAACCCATTTTCCTTCTATACCCATCCCTCCCCCAGTCTCTTTCCACCCTACCTATTCTCCAAAATTACGATAGCCTTTTATTGCCCTTCTCTACACTACCCGCTCCTCTCTCTCCAACCATTCTCTCCTCTACCCAGCTCCATCTACACCAACGCAACCCTCTTCACCCTACTAAACTCCCTTCGTCCCCTCCCTCCCTACCTACCCACGAAGCTCCCCTTATTCTTAATGTGGTCCCAACTGGCAGTGAGCGGTGCTGGGTCAAGGTCTCCATTGCTACATGTGAGTTAACACCTTGGGTTAGCACACGTACACGCATACACGCGCGTGCACACTAATCCATATCAAGATTTAGAGTCGTTTTTGTAGCCTACTCTCTGAATCCTAGTCCATCCATACGGGCTGCCACGAATCTTACGGCAGCATTGAAAAGGCATGCCATATGTTTATAAAATAATTCTATCGTTTGTTCACCACTCTCTCCATGCAGACTGCATGACAGTGGCCTCTTTCTATTACTTTCTCCAGTATTTGGTTCTGAGCATTCTCGCTCGCCCCATTCCGGGATATTCACCCCCACAAGGTACAAGCACAACACTCCCACCACCATCACTATGTACACAAAGCTACCTTTCAAAAAAAGGATAGAGCCTATCATCATCATCACTTGAAGCTCAAAATACAACCGTCGCCTCCGTCCCCACCAATACAAACAATATCATCACCAAAAGACACAACAGTCATCAATGATCATGACCTCTACTGCACGTACTCTACTTACCAACTACTTCCACCATCATCACAATTGCACACACACACACGTAATACTACAACTGCACAGACAACAGTGAAGTTAACATGCCACGTAAAAATAATACCGTCACTCTACCACCACAACTGTAGGCAACAAGTCGTCACTTTCCCTCTGCAACACTTGCTTTCCGCAGTAACCATGATAGCATGCAAGTAGCCTAGTCTACCCGTAGCTTTTCATTCCTTTCTACACACACTCGCGCGCGCATTAATAACTTGAACGTTACATGTAAGATGACTGCAGTGCTGCCATATCCAAAGGTAAGTAGCAAGTCGCCTTAACAAGGGTGTAAAGTATGAGGGACGTGTGAGGGATAGGTATTATCAATATGTTAACAAATAGCCCTTTGTGTCAAGAGAAGAGTATTGAAAGGAGTGAAGTACTGCATGAGTGCCAAGTAGGAAATACAACAAGGCAAGTGTACAGCTGGTGCGTTTGCCTGTTTGAAAGGAATAGGAAGTATTCTAGTGTTTACGAGCGGGCCGGCCACCCCGTTTGGCCCCTACTATCAACACTATGTAACTTTATGAAACTTCCTTCATCTCTCACAATTTCTAAAGGAAGGTAGCATCTAGATCGAGTGACAACTGTGGAGGGGGCTGTAGGTTAAAGATGTCACTCAGTACCTCCCCCTCTCCCCCTCCATCACTCCTTCCGTCAGTTGGGGAGGTAGTAAGTGGCTGGCTGGGGTGTGGGGAGGGGATGGTGGTGGTGGTGGTGACCGACTGACTCACTTACCCACCACCACCTTCCTTGCCTTGGCCCTGCCTGCCACTCAGCGACACTTCACTCCATGATAACACCACAAATATAGCCTATCTGGATGATCACTATTATAATAGCTTATCTGTATATAACTGTATAATTCCCTCTTATACCGATGCATTGTTCATACTTGTCATTATATCACTTTCTGCAATTTAACGAAACATTATACTACTACTATCTTCTTTATGAACAATAATACCGGTACTATTACTACTGATCAAAATTATATACCCTACGGACTTACTATGGCCAAGATAGGCTTACTGTATAACCCCTTCTATTACACTGACTCTGGTGCTAAATGGCAACAATAAAATATTCAAAATGCTTACAGACAGTACAATAGACGAGACGACTACTACAACCACCACTTCATGCAACCAACAGACACATCATAATTATCTTCTCACATTTCATCTTAAACCATTGCCAAAAACGCACTTCCATCCCAAACCAGGTTATTAACACTGTAAAAATCGATTACTCTCCTCACAAAAATCCGAAAACCCTATTATTACTTTGTTGCTGTCAGGAGAGATAATGGTAACCGTTTGTATGGCAACACTATCACCCCCTCACACGCCGTGATGCCACAAGCTTGTTCTTATATTTGTAGTTGTCTGTGTTTGTGGTATTGTGTTGCTATTTCAGAGGTATATTGTTGGCGTTTCCCTTCCCGCTAGAGTTGTTATAACTGTTGCCATAATAGCCATGCAGGAGTGTGTTTCTTATTAAAGCAGGTGTTGATATTGCTGTCGTAACTGGCTGGTGGTACGTTATTCCTGTAATAATATTCTGGTTCCGATTACTGATATTTCAATTATTTATTGTGAGTTTGTTAGTGTAAGCGTTCCATATACAAGTCGCTGGAGCTTCGAAAGTAAAAGCTATTATTAGTGAATTGACGGTTGTTGGTCATCAAAAGCAGGTCCAGTTTACGGCAGAGGTGTGGTCAAGGTTATTTAAACACCAACGTTGATGAACCAGCTTTAGTTGCATTCAAAGATGTAGGAGTTATCAAATTACTACAACGATTTTAAAAGCGGCTGCTGAATGCATCAAAAGTGTAACAGAAGTAATAGGTGTTACACGGATTGATGTCCTGTTGTTATAAATCTGTTAGTGTTTGTTAAAGCTGTTTGGAAGCCGATGTGGCTTGCTGACTTAATAACTTGCAAGTGTTTTTCTGTTTACTCGTTGTTTATGTTTTCCGGCCATGGTGCTGGTGGAGGTGGTGGGTCTGTGACGTCAGGTCTGAGAGTGACTGGGTAGTGAAAATAACCTGATTCTACTACTGCGTACCTGATGGTGGGGGTGGACAGATAGTGGGGAAGGAAAGGGGGGAGAGGGAAGAAGGGAGGTGGAAGTACAGAAGGAAGGGTAAAAAGTGGATTTGGAAGTACAGGAAGTAAGAGGAAGGGAGGTAGAATTAAGAGGGGAGGAAGGGGGTGGACAGATGGATGGGGGGGGGGGAGGAAGAAGGGAGGTGGAAGTAGAGAAGGATAAGAGTGGATTAGGAAGCACAGGAAGTAGGAGGCAGGGTTGTAGAATAAGGAGGGGAGGAAGAAGGGGGAGGAAGCAGTGAAAGGGAGGTGAGGATGTAAAAACATACCTCACTGGCTGGTCCAAATGACTAAGGTAGTTTGTGTGAGGCCCATAGTCAACAACTGGGGATAATGTAGAGTAGTGATATTTAGCGAGTAATACCATTCGATGCTGGTTGGAGAAGTAAAACACAGTGGCGGGTTGATCGAGGGAATGAAACATAGGAATGAGGTGGGCGATTTAAAAGTGACATGAAGAATGGATAACGAAGAAACTAAACGAACGAGACCCAACAGACAAGGTGAAAGTTAATGATGAATTTGTGGCAATCGAACACACACGCAAGGTCTACCAATGTTGCAATGCTATAGATGGAAGAAGTTAGTGGCCGTGCATTTAATTAAAGTCCTACATCCCATGATTAAAGAGCATTAAAATTAAAATAGGCATCCGAGGAAATATAATAGGCAACAAGCATTACCCATCCACTTCCCTCTCGGGCTAGGCTATATTGTGACGAAAAAAGTAAAGAACGGGTTTCATATGAGAAAAATAAATAGAGTTGTATTTGTATGGACGTTAAGCACCAACTCCCAACTTATCCCCCTTCCCTCCTCTGCCTCTACTCTTACTATCCTCATCTATTATCATAACAAAATCATTGCTGCTACTACTACTACTACTACTACTACCAATAATAATAATAATAATGGAAATAATAATTAATACCAGTAATAATCACCACCATCGTATGTGAAAAACGTATTACAAATTTGGGAAAACTATTGCAGATTGGCGTATAATCTGGCCTGTACGATGTAGCCTAGCTGTAGCATCACACATACCATTCTTTTATTATTGGTTTGTTGGGTTAACGGTAAGGTGCGGAAGAGGTGGTGAAACAAAGGAAACCACCACTCTATTGGTTGACAGAGAGAGAGAGATAGAGAGGGAGAGAGAGAGAGAAGGGGGGGGGGGGCAGGGTTGAGTGGCATGATTATATAACCAAGGAGAAGCTTCAGTATATTTATTTCGTTTTTGGTCCCAGTATCTTGAGCAAATGTGAGAGTAGTCGCTCCCAAGCATGTACATAATTACAGGCATTAAAATAGAGCTAACAAAGACTTCCTTAACACGACCAAATGAGAGGCCATATATGAAGACAATGCCAAACGTCTCCTCTCACGGTATTACCCAGTATGCTTTCTTTTATTTTCATTCTGAGTTCTCTTAATTAATCTTATAGTATGCCATGTTGTTCCGTACAAAATTATAACAACTCATAAGCTGTGTCTGTCCAGAAGGAAAAAATATAGTGTTCTAATCATATTATATAATAAGAAAATGAAAAACTCAAGTAGGTAATATTAGCCAGCGTCACAGCGTCGCCTATATGCGCGGGCAATAAGTGAACCAAGACCAATAGAATACTAGTCTATTGGTCTTGAAGTGAACTATACCCAACTGGTTTTAGCATCACCTCACCTTGGTACCCTGATAAGTTCAACTCGTGTGATAAAGTGAGTAAGTAGCCTTATAGTGTACCCTTCTCAACTCTGGCTCCCATCCCCATGCACCCATCACTGGTTCTTTACCTCCCCCCTCCTAACCCCTCCCTCACGGGCTTCACCTTCTATCTCTAAAATTAGATGCCTGAGGACTGTTTCATCACGAGAGAGAGAGAGCAGAAGATGAAGAAGAGGGAGACGGGGGAGGGGATATTCAGGGGACTCAATGAGGAAAACACACACACACACACGCTGTGACGTTGCGCGCACTCATTGGCAGCGAGTTCTTCCGTTATCATCATCTCTCTCTCTCTCTCTCTCTCTCTCTCTCTCTCTCTCTCTCTCTCGTAACTAATTTTTTTTCTGATGGATCTGTCCTACGCAGGAAGGAAGGCAGAGAAGGTACCGTAAGCAAAATTGATTGATTGTTATTAGGCGCCGCAACTGCGAGGTCATATAGCGCCAGAAAAAGGTGATAGAGGAGTGACAGCAAACAGGAAAGAAATTGAAAGAAAAGAGGGATAGTTGAAAAAACTGAAAGCTAGTAGCTGGGGCCGAAGGGGTGCCCAAACCCTCAAAGTACTGCACACATCACTGCATGCAAAATATAAGTATAAAATGGTAACCAAGATAAATATCATGGTTGGTGAAATGGAATGGAAGAACTTGGGAGGAGAGGAGGGAATGTAGGCAAAATGGAGGGAAGGCCGGTAAAATGGAGGACAAGTATGGGTAAAATTGAGGGAAGGCAGGTAATTTGGAGAGAGAGAGAGAGAGAGAGAGAGAGAGAGAGAGAGAGAGGTAACAGGAAGGCAAGAAGAGGAGCTCACGTAATATGACACCCAAGCTTTAACTTGACCCTCCACTTCCACTACTAACATCACCATCACTACCACTACTAATACTACCCCATATAATACTGTTGCTACTTCTAATTACTACTACTACTACTACTTCCAACATTCACCTGAATTACCCCAACTATAACTAATACCATAATGCTATAACTATATTATCATGACCACCAGGAGGTATATAGCATGACTGTCATTCCTAGCTATCCTACCTCAACCTGCTGAACCTTGAATTCACTCAGGTAGCCTACAGGGAGAAAGAAGGCAACGAGTGGTGAGGGAAGGAAAGGGAAGGGAGGGGGAGGCTAAGGGTCCACCATACTGCCTTCCATCCTGAGTCCCACCTCAACACAACTCTCCATTCCTAACCTTCACCTGCACCTCATTCACTAAAAAAGTAAAATAAATAAATATAAATAAATAAATCTGACTGATGCACTGACTGCTCAAGCCACAGTCAATCACCCGCCACCTATCCTATCCCCTACAGTCCATTCCCCCTAGTCAGCACCATAAGTGCCTGGGTGGGTCCGTCTGGCCACAAAGGGCCCCCAGCGGTACCATTCCCTAGCCACCATGTCACCCTGGGCTGTCTGGTTGGCTGGCTGTATGTTCACACAATCGACACCGTTTTACCTCCTGAGTCAGTGTGTTTACTACTGGTGTACTTTTACTTTGAAATCACCACCTCAAGTTGGGTCTTTCCGTGGGAGAATCATTCTTAAAGTCACCAGTTTTACAAAACTCTTCCTTGCGAACTATTTAGCTTGTGATACTACAAAGTTAAAATATAAACTAACCATACAAATTAAAATCCCCTCCACGAAACCACAACCACAACTCATGTTATCCTACCAATCTGGGTTCAGTGACGCCGTAAGAAGGGTGGCAAGGTAGGGTGGGTGGTAGGGTTAGGTAGTGCAGTTTACGTTGGCAAAGGTGTTAACTGGTAGTGTGGATAGTAAAGCTACGTTAGCCGCTGAGGTGAGAAGTTGACAACAGCAACCGTGGAAAAGAAGTGGTGGAGGTGAGGGGGTGGTAGTGCTAGTAGTGGTGGTAACCTTGGAGCAAATGGTGGTGGTGGTGGTGAGTGGTGCGTGTGTAGTACGTCCGTCACGCAACATCATTACTAATGCTTCTCTTACTACTTGCTACCAGCACTTTCACTCCGTTCATTAAAAAAACTTCTAGCTAGTTTACACATTGTTAAGTAGGATGCCACCTTGATGGTTGCGTGAGTATAGGTCTCTAATATATTGCTATGTGGACTGTAGAGTATAAATCAGAATACAATGCTTCTTCTCACTGTGTTTACTAGTGTCCTGGCTGGTTGGCTGACTTAAAATACGACCTTAACTAATATCATCATCATATTTCCATTTCCTCTACTTACAAACTGTAGGCTTATCCTATCACCCACCACCACCACTGCCACCAGTTTTCACCACTATGCTCTTGTCATTACCACCATCACTTGCCACATGTACAACGATTATCATCACAACAACTACCGTACCAGTTCAGTAATAACAACTTAGCTACCAAAATAAAGACCTTAAACTATTGGAACATAAGTAAATAATAAGACAACCAGGACAGTGAATGATGAATGTGAGCTGATGGTGAGAAAGTGAAAGGCTGCTTGCTTACGGTGTGTGTGTGTGTTGTTACGAAGTGTTTTGAAAGAGATCAGGATAGTTGATGCTGCTTGTGTCGGATGAAAACAACATTATAATAATAATAATTTATGTTGTGCGTAAGCAAGTGAGAGCAATGCGCATAATATTATGCAAGAGGACTTCAAAAGTGTGACTGGTATGAACTGGTATAAGCTAGTTATCGGTATTATAATATATTATGTGTGACTGGCGTGAACTGGTATAAGCTAGCTATGGATATTAAATATATTATGCAGGAAGGAATAAAATGCAGCGTGTGGAAGAGAAAATATAGAGCTGCGTGAGTAGTGTCTGAGGTGCAGTATGAACGATAAACAGTGAAATGTTAGTAGTGAACCTGGCTACACAAACACACACACAAAAAAAAACTTGCCCTGTTAAAAATAGAATATTCTAAATCATAACATAAAGCTGAATGTTAAATTTGATGAAAAAACTTGAAGAACAGGCTGACAGACATGGTATAAACAAAGAAATATTGTGGTATGTGTGAGATTTTGCTGGTACGTTTGTCCCACAACTCTTGTTTTAAATATCTCGCAGACGGTTGCTGTACTGCACAATCTAACCATCATCATCAATATACTGAAACATGTTGGTACTGCTTGCGATTATATTCAAGTGACGAATACATAGCTCTGGTTGCACTTCAGGTGTGTGTGTGTGTGTGTGTGTGATGACAATACATAAAGTCACAACTCTAGTACATAGGCTAACCTGATTTTGATGGGGTCGGGTATGCACGAATCAGGGTGTAATATGAGTAGAGAGTGATCATACCAGTGTTGGAATAAACAGTACAGTAACCAGATCAAACAGAGTAGGAAGCGAGTGACCATGCGTTACGAGGAAGGTCAGTGTTGTCAGGGAGTGTGTGTGTGTGTGTGTGTGTGAGAGAGAGGGGAGTGGGAGTCTGCGTCTGAGTGATAAAGTTTGGGACGAGTAGTAAGGCCGAGGTAAGAAAAACAAGAAGAATTAAACGTGAACAAAGGAAGCGGAGGAGGGGAAAGAGAAAAACTTAAGAGGAGAAGGAGTTGGGGAGAGTGTGCGCTGCGTAGCTCGATGGTATGAAAGTTCTACATAGGGGAGGGAGACTGTGGAGGGAATGGTGAGGGGGGTTGGGGGAAGGCAGAAGGCAGGTAGGGTAGAGGAAAGGAAAGTAATAAGATGGGGGGTGGGGGGGGTGAATGGAAAGGAATGAGGGAAGACTTAGGATAGTATCAGAGAGAGAGAGAGAGGAAGGGGGTGGAGGAAATGGAAGGTGTACATACAGGAAGCAGTGATAGAGAAAGTACTGGTTAGTTACCGGAAGGAGGTGCTGGAAAAGGGGTTGGGAAGGGAGGGACTAGCCTAATGGAAATTGAATTGGGTACCTAATGAGTGTAAGTGAATACAGAAGAAATAAAATGAAAAGTAGAGATGGAATCGATGAACGAAATATAGGATAAGGATGGAGGAAAAAAAATAGAAAGAAACTGAAGGAAACGGATGGGTGGGAAGGACTAAAGAAAATTAAATGGAAGGTCGGGATGGATGGAAAGGAATACAGAAATAAAATGAAGGGTAGGGATGGATGGGAAGGAATACACAAATGAAATGAAATGGAGGGAGGGGAGCGTGTAAGGAACAGGAAGGTTAGAGAGGTATTTCCACGCGCAACCCCACATTGCCCCACTCTCACTCACACTCTCTACCTGTCTCTCTCACTCCCCACATCCTCTCGCCACACTCCCCACCTCCCCTCTCCTACCACTATCCACCTCCAAGAACAAATGAATCAAGGCTGTTGTAGTCATCGTTCAGTATGCATGACGAGCAATCACACACACACACACACACACACACTTTACTGCATACTTGTAAGTAAACACACGCATATTCATGGCACTTTTATACGAACATAAAGTACTGGTAGATATTATGTTCACATGTAGCCTAAGTATTTGCAGAGCTAGACTACCTAGGCTACCAGATGAGAACACTCACTCTCGCACACTTTCACCAAAACAATAAGCGTGCATTTTTCCTAATCCATCTTTCATATTATACAATAAACAGAAATTGATCATTAACTACTACTACTACTACTATAGTACACAAGAAAGACATTGAAATTAAATATAACTTTACAAATCGATAGCCTTAATTCGGTCAGTTACAAACACACATAGGCTACCCAATACAGTCTTCTTCCTTCACTAGCACCACCACCACCACCATCTCTCTCCCTTCCTCCTCCCCCCGCAGTGCATAATGACGAACGCAAATCAATACACGACCCAGAGCCATTACAACAAACTCACCCTAAACGCCTTCTCCTCTACCCAGATGTCCTACTCTCGTGGTGGTGGTGGTGGGTGGGAGGGTGGTTATCACGCGGATGTGGTTGAGGAAAGTGGATGTGGTAGAGGAAAGTGGATGGGTGAGAGACAAGTGGATGGGTAAGACGCGGATGTAGTAGAGGAAAGTGGATGGGTGAGAAGTGGATGGGTGAAAGAAAGAAATGAATGGGTGAGAGGAGTGAGTAAATGGGTGGATGGGTGCGTTTGTGGGTGGAGATGGATTGGGTGTGGAGTATGAGGGAGTGATGGGTGAATGTATGTGAAGGATGAGGGTGAATTGGAGATCAGAGTGTGTGGTAGTGTAAAAAATATATATATATAGTGAGTAGGCTACTGGTACTGTACATGTGAGGGACGGTTGGTGAGGATGTGTATGAGGTGATGTTAAGTTAGGGAGTGTGTGAGGTAGTGGCAGGTAGGAGGGGAGGTTGGTGTGTGTGTGTGCGCGGTTGGTGTGTGTGTGTGTGTGTGTGTGTGTGTGTGTGTGATGGGCGGTTGGTTTGTGTGTGTGTAATGGTAGGTAGGATGGTGTGGCAGTAATAGGCATAGGTGGGAGGAAGTGTGAAGTAGAGTCGCAAACGTGGTATTGGAAAAGTAATGAGTACATACTGAATGTAGAGTGGACACAAGTGGTGGTGATATCAGAGTGGATACAGAGAGTGGTGGTGGTAGGTGGTGAGGGTAAAGACCTGGAGATGTGGGTTTAAGGGGGTAGTAGTACAGTGCTGGCAAATCCTTAGCAACTAATTCCTCTAAACTATCCCAAGCAACAGGCCACCATTTTTGTTTGTTTATCTAGATCGGTTTCCTGACACACTTTGGGGGAAGTAAGTCTCTCCAATGTAGCAAAGTGTATCGTCTTACCCCCTTAGGCTAATGTAGGGAAATGAGCACGCCCATGGATGAAATAAGTGGAGGTGGAGCCGGTAGCTCGAGACTGACTGGGTGGAGATGGTGTGGGTGGATGTACGGGGAATATGGGAGAAACGGGGGAGGGTACGGTGTGGATTAATGGTGGGTAAGTGAGGAACAGTGTGTGTGGATAGGGTGGGTAGGGTAAATGAGGAACAATGTGTGTGCGTGGATATGGGGGTGTGGAGGAAATGTGGGTGGGTGGGTGGGTGAGTGTACAGTGCTGCGGGTGGGTGGGTGGTGGAGTATGGGTGAGGAAGCGTTCGTGCTGGCGGGGAAGGTATACATACATAAATGCGCGGTGGGTGCAATGTGGGTGAACATAGGTGGATGAGTATGAGTTGAAATGGGTGGATGATAGGGGTAAACAGGGAGAGATTGAAATAGGTAAATGAGGAGGGGTTGAAATGGGTAAACGAGGCGGGATTGAAATGGGTTGTGTGTTGTACGTGGTGAAAGTGTGAGGTGGTTGTGGTGATGGGAAAAGTGTGGGAGGGTTGAAGGTTGGGAGTCATGGGGTTGGTTGAATGAAAGAAGAAAGGTGGAGTGGGTGGAGGGGACTATGAGGCTTTGTTTGTGGGTGGAGGGCGGGTGACATAAGAGTGTTGTACAGGGTGGTGGGTGGGTGGGAGTGTGAGAAGAGAGGGAGGAAAGGAAAGGGGATGAGAGAGAGAGAGAGAGAGAGAGAGAGAGAGAGAGAGAGAGAGAGAGAGAGACTGACTGTGTGTGTGGGTGTGTGTGTGTGTGTTGGGAGGGAAAGGGAAGAGTCAGGACTGAGAGAGAGAGAGAGAGAGAGAGAGAGAGAGAGAGAGAGAGAGAGAGAGAGACTGTGTGTGTGTGTGTGTTGGGAGGGAAAGGGAAGAGTCAGGACTGAGTGGGATTGAGGAATGGGAAGGGATTGAAGAAAAGGGAGTAGGAATGACAGAGAAAGGAGAGGAAGCGGAGTTAGGGAGGTATAAAAGCTGGGAGGAGTGGAGGAAAGGGAGATGAAAGGGTGGTGAGAGGGAATAGGAGAGTGGAGAGGGGCTGGGGGGGGGGTATAACTGGGGAGTGTGAGTAGTAGAAGGGAGGAGATTGGGGTGAGGGATAGGTAGATAGAGGAAGGGTGAGAGATTGGAAGGGAAAGTTAGTAGGAATGAAAACAGAGAGAGAGAGAGAGAGAGAGAGAGAGAGAGAGAGAGAGAGAGAGAGAGAGAGAGAGAGAGAGAGAGAGAGAGAGGTAAATGTAGGCAAGAAAGACGTTTATTAGAGAGGGAATGGAAAAGAGAAGGAAGAAAGTAAAATAGTTGGAGGTTGGTGGGGGAGGGGGTTAAGGGAGGGGGGGGGTAAGGGTGTGAGGGGGGGATAGATATGAAGATGGGAGGAGAAAATTATTTGGGAGGTATGAGGTTGATAGATAAATGGAGGAGGAGGGGGGGGGAAGGGGGGGTTGATATAGATGAAAGAGAGAAAGGAAAGAGGGATATGAGAGAGGATTGGGGAGGTAGATAGATGAAAGGGGATGTGGGAGAGAGTTGGGGGAGAGGGGATGAGGTGTGGAGAGGTAAATAGATGAAGGGGGAGAGGGGATATTCGAGGGTTGGGGAAGTAGATAGATAAAAGGGGGTTTGGAAGAGAGGGTGGAGGGAGAGGTGATAAGAGAGGGTTGGGAAAGTAAATAGAAACAAGGGGGTTTGTGAGAGAGGGTGGGTGGGGAGAGAGGTGATAAGAGAGGGTTGGGGAAGTAGATAGATAAAAGGGGGTTTGGGAGGTGATAAGAGAGGGTTGGGGAAGTACATAGATAAAAGGGGGTTTGGGAGAGAGGGTGGGGGTATATACTGTAGATAAGGGGGTGGGGGAGAGGGGATAGGAGAGGAGGGTTTGGGAGGTAGGTAGATAGATGAAAGGGGGTGTGGGAGAGATGGTGGGGAGAGTGTGGGAGGGAGGTAGGTAGGTAGGGAGAGCGTCGTGGGGGCCCAGAGCGAGGCTAGCGGGTCTATCTCACACCACCACCACCACCACCACCACCCCGCCCTTCCCTCCACCCCTCACCATGCTTCACCATACTCACATCACCATATCACTATCATAAGTTTAATACAAATATTTGCTTCAAACAAATATGGTGCAAAGCCCACACCAAACAACACAACTATATATATACATATGCATAGGCTATATTAATTTGCATACGTCACTAATACATACACCATACTTTCACCATACCTCAACATCACCTTAGACCTACCACTACATTAATTAATTAATACGAAATGTAAATTATAAATGGCACTGGAAAAGCATCATGCAGCATACTTTGACAATATTAGCATATCGATACACTATACCCGAATCATACACTATACCTCTCACCATACTCACCATCAAACAATATTTTACTCGAAATTTCCTATAAATATGTTTGTATACAATATTAACATAACCACATACAATGTTTACATACACTGTACTTATACACCATACTGTCACCATAATCGTTACGGTATGGAAAATGTCACATCTGGCCTACTTGTACTGGGCCTATGCATCAAATATTAACACTTCAACAATACGGTACTATTTTATAGTATATGAATAAGTTATATTGGTACAACACTCTCCAGAGGCCGTCTCAATCACTAGGATATTATTTACTATACCATATTATATTCTAAAGTAAATATTGTGGTACTGTAATAAAGCATCATACAAAGCTCTACAGTAGGCTAGCTACACTGCCATACTCATTCTCCCTATTATAGCTAGCTATTCCTTAACCTACCATTGAGTACACCTGGAGAATATTAGCATATTTTCCTCACACACACACACCATACTCCACCACCATAAATGTCACATATTTACAATTTAATATTGAACTACACACACACACATAATATATATACCGATATATATATATATATATATTCTTTACGTCAAGGATAAATACCATCATATTGTAACTACTGTACTATAATAGTCTTCCATTACTTACATACATATTTCAGCATGCCACTATCACTATCCAAATAATATAATCTGTACAGTAGGCCTACTCCTCAATAAATACATACACATTACCAGACCCGTTCAGACATACCGTACCATACATAGCCTACACCAGTCTAGCCTAAATATCATAGACATATATATCGTGCAATTCTCAAATTTTTATTATGTAAAAATATTCTCAGACTCACCACTAATGATTCGCGCGTTTAAGAGCTTCACAATTTTCCATTGACTAAAGTGACCATGTAGTACAAGTACACCTACCATACCATACATAAATTACATACATTTATATTAATCCGTGACAAAATTACCAGGGTAACGCATCACTGAAACAAACATACGACATAACAGACGCCATGTAGGAATTAGACGAGTCCTAGTTACGACCAAATCACTAATTATATTAAACATTTCTAATCTAAACCAGCAGTAGGCTATGCTTCAAAAAAGACTGGTTCGTAGAATAGGCTACAACCACGCAACCCCATGAGTTCTACATAACACAGTGACTGCGTTCTCTGCTCCCTGACATAACCTATAAAACAAACCTTTGCTTTCACATTCATCCATACCGGTACCTAATAATACCACTAAATACACATAAGGCTACTGGTATGCATGACACACTAATGACATTACGTTAGTTATTCCATTTGATCATAAATTATTTCATCATCGTATGGCACGCCATCTTGCAGGTTTGGTCATCACTGGAAAGTAAAAATCGATACTGAAATTTAATTAGCCTAAATCGGACTAGGCTTAAACCACTGTAGGATAAACTAATCTAACAAGTCCACTCACTGTCTTGTCATTCAGTTTATTACAACGTCGCTCAACCTTCGCATGTCACCCCAGATCCGACACATATAGTTGGCTGATGTTCACCCCTCCCTCCCTTGCTCTCCATACGCCAGGGTACCGGTACGGTGGTGTTGCTGTGTGTCCTCTCCGCGCCGCTCCCTAGACCTTGGTAGGGCTACTCCGGGGACTACCAACCCAACCCACCCTCCTCAATCCCAAACATATCATCAAACTGCCCCATCGTCCCTCACCTACTCATCCCTCAACTACCCTATTGTGCCTCTCCCTTGGTTCAGTCTCAATATCATCTCAACCTGTAACCTACTTCCTCGCTCTTACCACCTTACCCTGACCTTTCTTCCTGCTCTCTCTGTGCCATCTTACTCTGTCCATCCCTCCTCATCCTGTTTTACTTCATCTCTTAGTATAGGCAAACCTTACTCTTGCTACCCCTCTCCCCAAACCCATGTTCCTCCTCTCTTCTCCACAAACCGGCGTTTCACGAAAGCCAAGATAGGCAGTTTAAGTGCGCTACGATAATTCATTAATCGCGCCGCTCTTGTGATGGTTTTTGAACATGGTCTCCATTTAGAGTTTGTACTTTCGTAATACCCAATATCTGAATGACAGGCTAGGGAGTACGTTAGCTAACAATGAAGAACAAGAAATATGATAACGGGGGTTTGTAGGCCAAAAAGACATAGGAAACTAGAAAGAAAATGATACAAAGAGAAGAGTAAATGTGTTGAGAAAAAATACAATGAAACATAGGGTAGTAAAAAAAGGTCGGGGTGAGGTGTGGGTGGGGGTGGCAGTGTTATAGTGAGGGCACACACCAGCCAGGGGGCCACTTGCCAGTCTTCACTCCCGTGCCAGCTGACGCCAGGGGACTCTCAGCAGGGGTTGGGGAGAGTGCGGGGGGTTGCCGAGAATAAGCAAATAATATATATATATATATATATATATATATAGGGAATCCATGCATCAAATAGTCGTTCAGCACTTACACATGAGTAAGATTTTAAAGCTGAAAACGTATACCATTCCATTTCCGATGTAAATTATCTTCTCCACTCCGTCAAGTAAACACGTAACTTACACAGTACTTCATAACTAAAATTTCTGTGTACTCTAGATCTCGTAACTCAGCTATTTTAATGTCTGAAGAGGTGCCATATTTTTTTTTATAAAAAGGCCGAAAACTATGCATTCTGACAAGATTTAATTAAGTACCGGGTATGAATAAAACACCAGGAAATCAAGAACTGCAGTGTAGGCTATATGAAGTTGTCCTATCCCTCACGTATTTTGGTTATTTAGTCACACATTCATTACAAAAAGCAGGAAATAATACAAATGAATGTAATATTAACAACTTGAGGTAATTAAAGAAGCATCATAATATTTCATGACAATTACAAAAACATAATTATATTTCCACGAATTCTCCCTGGAACCACTTCGTAAACTTACTAGGATTCCACAGGTTCGTGAATCAGGAACGTGAGCTGGTTTTATGGGATGTCTTGCCAAGAATAGCACGTACAGTATAGGTTAGTTGGAACCAGCAATGTAGGGAGCAAACAGCCTACAGTTGGTAGGCCATAAAAGATGATAATACTGTAATGACTTTTTATGTTAGAATGGCGAGGACGTGGAAGGACTACCGTACAGAATGTGTCGCTGAGCAGTATCGCTACAGCTGACTAGATTAAAGGGGGGCAGGAATAAGACCCATAGCCTATTAGGCCTACTTATGGGAAACTGCAATATTGCAAGGTACAGCTACGGGAGAGAGGGAACAAAAGCAAGGTTGGGGATGGGTATAATGTAGTAGGATGGTATTGCCGAGCCTACTTCTACCCTTTAGTTTGCTGGGGTTCCTCCCTTGCAGCCAGTCAAATCAATGGAGGTGCCTCCTGGGGCTGAACACCCTCTAGTCTACCTCTCAATCTTTTTCTTCAGTTAACCACAACAAAGTTTACCTACTTGTATCTACTACAGTCCACTCCTGTACCCCTAACCACTAGCTCTGACCAAATGAAGAGATAAATAATAATAATAATAATAATAATAATAATAATAATAATAATAATAATAATAATAATATTATAATAATAGCAGCTGAGGGCCAGGTAACTTCAAAGTCCTTTGGGTAAATTGATAAACAACCATAGAGTGTATTTCAGTCAACAAACGGTAATAATGACCCAATAGCCTAATTTTTCATAATTGCTAAATCTGTGTCCACTCAGTAGCCTAATGTAAACACTGAGGTCTATGGTAGCTCAATTTGTAATGATAAATCGAAGCTGGTTATAAAACAACGTAAAATTACAATTACCAAAATACCACTGCTACTGTCAATAATGCTCGTAAAAGGTTGGTTTTTGTAATTATAGACTGATAATAGCATCTTTAATTTGCTTATTTCATGCCTGACGTTGAGGGACGAGCATATGAAAAATTATGAGGCATGCTCCGAACTTTTAGGTAGCAGAGAGGCCTTGCCTTCCTCCCTGACTGGCGTTCACACGGTACCCCCCGCCAGGGACCGTTGGCAGATTTTATGGGTGTCACAAAAGTCTGCCTCAGGTGGTGCAGGGAGCATGAACAACTGAGGGAACATTTCATGGTGTCTAAATTAGGCTAGCTATTGGTAAGTTGTATGACTTTTGAAAATCGATTCAGGCTCTGGGTACCCATCCACTACGGTGCGTGTTGACTGAGCTCTTATGAAGGTGTCACCACATAGAGGTGATCATTATGGAGATGCTAGGAAGAACATTCTAGTGCAACAATTTACTGGTACTCTTATTAGTCCTACACATAGGCCTACACAAATGGTCAATTCTATAACCCTTTACCGTCATTCATCTTCTCCCCTTATTACGAGTCATCTCTTAAACGTTAATGTGTCTTGGCATCTCTAATGAAACAGCATAGTTTTAGATATTTATTTCACAAGTAAGGACATCAAACGTATTTCTTTCCTTAAGTCCTCATTTAGAATATAAAATAAATAAAAACTACCGTATTATATTATAATCTTCAACATCCAATGTGATTTGCCGTACTGTAACCTATAATAATGGCCTAAAAGCCCTAGATTAACTACAACTTCATCAATAAAAATATGAAGTTTGGTATCAGGTTATTCAAAGTTGCATTGCTGATACACATAAAAAATCCTTATCATCTTGTCACCCAAATGTCATACCGGTATCATCTTATTAATTATCTCCCTATACCTTATAACCACCCTCGATAATAAGGGGAAAAAGTTCCTCGGGAGGAGAGGGGAGAGCGATTTGAGCACAGGAGAAAGGCGACGAGGGCGGGCAGGTAGACCGGGGAAGAGGAGGGGGAGTAAGTGGACGAGTCCAAGCAGGTACGAAGGGAGAGAAACGGAGAGAGGGGGAAGGGGAGCTGAGGGAGAGTTGTCAGGAGTGCGTAAAGAGAAGGGAGTGCAGGCAAGGATGTATGAGCTGAGGACATTAAAATTATGCATTAATACCAGTTACGGCAAACGACAGCTGATGAATAAAATTATAATGATGAAAGGGAGTCAATTGCCGTAAAGTAAAAACGTACACAGAACACGAGATGTTTAAGGAGGGAGATCGGAAAAATGTGGAGGGGTAAACACGAGGCAAATTGACGATCAACCAGAAGAATGTGCGGCGATTGAGGACAGGGAAAGATATAATACTGGCAGGCCTAGAATGAAAATCGAAACTTCGTCAAGTTTATTGCCCGTTCAGAAGGTGACGACTTTGTGAACTGTAATAATCCGCACCACCAGATTCCTCGTGAAAAGAGTGGTAAAGTTCACACACAAACACCACACACTTTCTCAAATATACATAAGAAAATTATACACGGCAAAAGTTTACTCCCTGACTGATATGGGAAGCTTTTAACACATATGTAAATAAAAACGTCAACACAAATAGATTTTTAGAATGCGCATTCAATAATACCTAACAGCTAACTAAGCCAATGACAGCGTTAAAAAAAGTATTTCACTCGCATATAAAAAAAAAAGCCGTATTATACCATCAATGTGAAGGGACGGAGGGGAGTGGTAGGGAGAACGATCCATTGGTGAGAGGTGGAGGGGGGAAGTATGTTGGCTGGGAAGGTGGGGAGGGAGGAGCCCGAGGCGGAGGGGCAGATATGTATGCGTGTGTGTGTGTGTGTGTGTGTGTGTGTTAAAACAAAATAACGGCTACTGCAAAGTCACTTACTTCACTGAGTATGGTAAACGAGGCCTAGAATCAGTTCCGCTATTGGTATATCTTGACGATCGACGAAAAAATTAACTGTATATACTGAATAAACCTGAAGCCTATGCGAGTAATTAAGCATCTTACTTTACCAACCTCCTTAACCATAAAAATAAGTGCCGATATCCGCTTTCATTCCAGACAAAATAGGATATTACATACCGGTAAATAACATTATATAAACACGGAGCAGACACTTTTAAATCCCCGTAATGCCTAACAGATTATATATCCCTCTAACTGCAGAACGAGCTCATCCAGTAACCGATGGCAACTTTTCTCGACCAGGTTGCTAGCTTGCGACAGCTCTCCCACACAGCCCACGCGGGAGGTTGGACCCGAGATAAGCAAGATGGGATACCGGCACTATGCTTGTACAAACTGTCAGATGAAGTGGATAATGACTGTGTACCAATGTGATGAAAATTACGTCATATTAACTGTTATTTGATGCAATGTATCAAACGGTCCTAGGAAAATAATGTACACGTGAATAATTTGCCTGGATGATTAATTCACGGACAGCCAATAATATTATGTACAACCTATAATAATAATTTTCTGTAATAAAGAATGAAAATGTTCCAACTAAAGAATATTCTCAAGATACAGCGTACTGCACGTGACATCTAATGTGGGTTGTATAATCGTATGTGTCCTTGGAGTTCCCTGGTTATTTCAACTAATGCCGTTTGTTTCTCTTGATATTGTTTACATTAGCCCTGTCACGCCTGATATATTGCTGATGCTAACTTTACAAGGCGACACATTAATTACACAGCCCGAGAAAAAAAGTATTCAATACCGATTTCCTGTAATGACGTAAAAATGACATGCATGAGAAAGGACTCATTAACAATATCATATATATAATTACATCAGTACATTTTGGGAAAATAGCTACTGTATACGGTATGCATCTAAGAGGTGGAGTGGGGTGACATCGAGGTGACTTGGCAAAGAGGGAGGTTGGCCATCCCTCTTCACCTATCACAGTGGTCACTTTTTACTGCAGTACAGTAACTTAGGAGTTAAGATAATTTCAATGAGTTTAATATAATACCGTTATGCAAATTCAAGTACTGTGTTGTTCTTCTATTACCATTCTTCTCCTTTAACCTTGATAAAGTTCACAGTAAACTGAAAAAGACAAATAACCAGTTCTGTGGAACTCAACGCGATGAGAGAGTAACCTTGGGGGTAAGCTTGTCACAGCGACCCGAGATGTTGGTCGTGACAGAGATACCCCCAAACACGCCAGAAATATTTAAAAGGAAGGCGCTAGTTTGTTCAGTTGCATAATTTAGAGGTATTCCATATTATTTTGTAAATGACTGAGCTACGTCAGTTCCCAGTATGTGAAAAAATACCGTAATTTAAATACGAATAAGTTTATTTGGCACTCATCAAAATAACCTACTATAAAGGTTGGTGGCAAATTATACATAGAAAGGTAATTTAACATGCCATATTGTTGTAACTAGTACAACACAAGAATGGTGCAGTAAAAAACTTGAAATGTTTTTACCAAGATTAATTATTTTGCTAGTTGATACCTATATTTTTACAGTCTCTACTCCAATTAATTTCCAAGTACCAATCAATAAGATTGCTATGCATGAAGAATCTCGACTCGAGACATCCAAAGCTTAACACATCCTAAGGAACAAAGAAAAGTGAAATATCCTGAAGACGGCAGCAAGACGCGCGTATCCCACCTGGCTGGGCTCAGTGCATAAGGGACTCCATGCATGGGGAACATAGAGACCAAAACAGGAAGCGCGGATGTTGCTCACTGAACCCTCTTCCATCCTCACCGTTCCCCATTGCCAGCAAAATAGGAATGGAGATGTGGATAAACTGAATAACGCGGGAGTGGTTAGGTAGGGCAGTCTAACAGTAGGCCTACACTTCATCCATTCCATTTCTAAGATATTAAAGCAGGTAGTGCATTGCAAGTTTGTGTGTGTGTTTGTGTGTACGTGCGTGTCAGCAGCCCCTACCGACTGTGACGCACCAACAAGGTCACGTTCAACGCCGGTTCCTCTGCACGCACACACGCACATACATACATTCCTACACATTACTATTGGCAACTATCTTTCCTTCCACATCGATTGTTTACAAGCATTATCTTGTATAACATTTTTTTATGTAGCATTAACATACAAATTAAGTCTCAACTGCAATTTTGCGATAATAATTTACAAAGCAAATTAATAAAATATATCAAACTGATTAACGTTTTAACATTAAGGTGTTGTTATGAAGAAAGGGCACAACAGCACTACCAGCACCACCGACACCACGGCCATTTTGTCCGCCTGCCTCACACACACACATGGGATCCAGAGAAAGAGGGAGTGATCAATGCTGTCTTTAAGCTTCTTACACATATTATTATCGACCCAGTTAATAAAGTCAACCAAGACAGAGCAACGGTGTTACCGCTATAATATATTGATTTGGAAGTTACTATGCTGTCTGCAATGATTCATAACAACATACTATAATGATTTTTAGCATAGCTATAATTGTTTCACCAAGTCTTGGTTATATTGTTTAAATGTTGGCTCTGGTAGGTATAGCTAATAATTAATACTGTCATTGTACCTAAGTTCTCCAAAATGTTAGCATATCCAATAACCTAAACACTGTTAGAGTACAATGTCAACATGAGGGATTCATTCGCTGTTCACGATTAGATAATGAAGATAACCATTATCGTAGCCTCCCGACCTCCCTCCCTACGCCTTACATGTCTCCTCTCTCTCTGGGGGTGTATATATCACGGGGGTACTTCTCTCACGGAGTCTAAATACTATTGCAATTAATAATACTCCACTGCGGTTTATTAGTTCTTCCATTTCAATATTTGGGCCACACTTTATATATAATAAAAAGCAACTTGATAAAATGCAACAGATGACTTGTGTATATAGATTAACACGACATAAACTTTCGCGAGGGAAACAGTCAATCGATAATGTCAATAGATTTACTCGTGGCGTTGGTTATGACACACACACACACACACTTTTATAAGGCCTAACTATGTCTGCACTCTGTAGCCTACCACACAAAACGTCAGGCAGTAGTAACAAATTATAGCCTAATGTCAAGGCAGCACTTTATTCCCGCAATCAAAATGACTGTCACCAAAGTTGGTTTGTCACTTCTATAGGTTTGATAGATTACATACATACACATTCTTTCCTCCAGATCAGTAACAACACCATTTCTTGACTTTTTCTAAAACCAAAACTACATCACGAGCCCGAGGGGGAAAATGTGAATAGCTTTCTATGGCAAAATGTGTTCATTAACATGACAGGTATACAAGGCATATCAAGGTAAATTTCAGTAACTTAAGATATACACCCGGGGTATAGCATATAGGCCTAATTATATTCAGCCCACAATTCATCTCCAAGGGACATATAGCTAACAATCTACAAATTTTCTAACGCACAATTCATATGAGCATAAGTCACGAGATCATAATATTGTAAGTTATGGTATCCTAAATGCACAGGTGGGGTAGATAATTGCAACCACCCAAATATTTCCAACCTAAGCATGTGACACGGTCGCACTTGTATACAACAATCACAACTATTGTTTCCAGGATGTAAAGCTTCAGTCGTTATTTTGATACCGTGCTCAAGACTGTCCTACGCGACATGGCAGGAGTAGGCCTATTGTGTGTAACAGTGATCAAGATCACTCACTGGCTACAAATGACCACTCATAATAATTAAATAGCCTATTTGTTTGTCTTGCTCCTGCAGGGGTACTTGGCGGCTAGTTTGCCTGTATGCTAATATAAAACCACCATATGTAAATATTCACAGTACTTTTCGGTTTTCATAATATTATGATTTCTAACACCTCAAAGGCATAAAACACTAACGTTAAACATCACAGTGACTTCATATATGATTTACAACAACACTAGTTACATTTCACAATGGAAGCCTGTGTTTATGTAAACGTTGCATGAGTGTCATGTTTTGTGTGTGGTACATTACAAACGGAGTAACTCACGAGCACTTAACTAAAAGAAAGTTACAGAGGACACCTGATCACGGCGTATCATACTACCCCGGGATCAGTAGGCCTAGGCTTAACGTTAGCTGAACACTCACCTCGCCATGTTCCTCACATCTTCCCTCTGGTGTGTTTTCTGGGAGGAAATATATCCTGAGTGACACAAGAATCTGGCCTGAGGAGCGATCTTCCCACAGTAACTGAGCTTCTCCCACAGATATGATGTCCTCTTCCTCCCAAATCTTCACGAAGAAAAATTCACCCAGGGACAATATTTTCTGTTTGCCATGGAGAGTGTATTTGAACGCTTTGTAGAATGTGTAATTCCCGTGGTGGCCACACGGAGACCCCACAAACTGAAAGAAAAGAGAGAGGATAAATGCGACAATTATCTAGGCACTTATCCTTGGCTTGGCTTCACACACGAGCCAAGCACAAACCTGCTCTGCATTATCTCCAGCCAAACCCTCACCACCTTTTTACTCTTTTCTCACGATTTATGGTTCAAATACGCACATATTTTTCACATAGCACAGCCGATATATTTAGACACACGCGGGTACCGGTTACGTACCTGTATCTTGTGATTAGTCATAGTAAAACGTGAATTATTTGCACAGTATCTCCCACACACGCCACTCACATCGTCTACTTTGTATTTACTATAATTACGTGACGTCACAGGTTGGTTTCGCGTGACGTCACTCTGGGGGCGGAGCTTAGGCGCGAACTCTACCTCCAAAATTCTGTGCTTTTAAAATTATTGCAGCTAAATATATGAATACGAAGACCGTCCTGTATGCATAATTATATTTTTTTCTTAAAGAAATATTACTATTAGACAAAAATCTTCAACGAAACGTCAGTTACTATAAATGTATGAATTACAATAAGTCATTTACATGCTGGAATTGAAACTACAAAATAAAGTTAGTTTATGAGTAAGAAAAATCTGCATATATATTTTAAGCATCTAATTAGCCACTTTTCAGTAGTAATCAATTGTTCCAAAAGTTTTCTTGGTTCATCAGCTGATTCTCAACTTGTCTGTTTACATTTTCTTTTCCTAGGAGTGAGTTGGAAGGTTGGTCCGTGGCAGAGATCGTCGTTGTCGTGATATTTCGTGTGTTATTCTGTACATTTCCGTATCATAGATGAAAAGTGAATTTTAAATGCACCATAGTTAGTTATAAAGACCCAAACGAGCCTGGATTGATTGCATGGGTAATTTTGTTCCCATTTCCGGAATAAGAACTTCCGCAAGCATGACAAAATTGTGTTTCAGACTAGTTTATTCTTTATTAATATGAAAATGGTAATTATTTCCAGGAAAATCTACCGTGAGAACTATTTTGCCAGTGATGATAACATGAGAAACTTTATTTACACATGTTCAGTAAGATTTTTGCCGGAACAACTCCCGTTCTTCTCTTCTATTGTACCTCTTTTCCTTCGTGCTTGTAGTCCCTCCCTTCTCCTTCTTGCTTGTAGTCCCTCCCTTTTCCTTCTTGCTTGTCATCTCTCCCTTTTCCTTCTTGCTTGTCATCTCTCCCTTTTCCTTCATGCATGTAGTCCTCCCTTTTCCTTCGTGCATGTAGTCCCTCCCTTTTCCTTCGTGCTTGTCTCCCTTTTCCTTCGTGCTCTGTCCCCTTTCCCTTTTCTTTCGTGCTTGCTGTCCCCTTTCTCTTTTCTTTCGTGCTTGCTGTCCCCTTTCCCTTGTGGTCAAAGGTCTTTCTGACCTAGCACTGTCTTCTTTCTCCCCTCTTTACAGGCTAGGGTAATTTACCGATTTAGAGAATGACAGTACAGTGGTTACTTCTCAGTTTTTGTTTTCATATTTATTTGTCTTTTGCAATTTGGACATGTTTTACCTGAAAGTACTGATGTCCTCTTTCTTTATTAACCCTTTTTTACTGATAGTCTTGATAAGTGTGTAAATCTTGTAGTGATGAGCATTCCCTCTACGGAGGTACCAAACGGCAGTGGAATCTTTTAGGCTTTTTCTTTGAACAATAACTTTGCAAGGTAGCCTGAAAGGTAGCTATTGATGGTCAGAAACTATTGGATGCTTGTCCATATACTCCAATCTTTCATTTTTTTTTTTTTTTTTTTTTTTTTTTTTTAGCTGGGAAGTCCTTGGGTTAGATTTAAAGATAGTTCATCACTGTTGTCTGTGAAATCAGTAGGCTATGGGCATGCACATGTGCGTGAAATGTTATGACAGTGAGGAAAGTATTATCTTGTAAAAACACAGTAACCAGTATTATTGCTTGTACTGTACACCCTTCCCAAGACTGTCTCAGACTTAGACCAAAACAAAGGTAATGCTAGGAGAAGGAAGATAATGTAATGGAAAGTGAAGAGTAGCCTTGTGTAGTACTATAGGTGGATTGATGTGAATTCACTATTAGTACCTGACTAACCACAGTGTGCAACTATGAGGAAAATGAGTATTATAGTGGTGTACCCCGTAGGTTAGAAGGTATTGTTAACTTTAAATGTCCTGTGTGTCAAGAGTTACTTCACAGCCAAGATTGAATGCTGTGGAACCATTCATAACTTGTATTATTTTTCAGTATTTTAATGGTCACTAAGTACTGATTCCTACATAAATTTACAGCTGGATGACCAATGAAAATAGAAATTGATTCCATAGGATTTGTCGGGAGAAAATCAAGATGAAGGTGACTGTTTGGAGTGTGTTGAGTGGCAAAATTTCTGGTCATCTGGTCATGAATGTTCCAGCTACGCAGACAGTCTGCAAGGTTCTCAATACTTACTGCAGTTATAAGGTACTGTAATATAGTGTAAGAATGTATTGCATGGTATGGCAAAAGAAATGCAGTAGTATACTTAAGGGATCCTGTGATGTAGTCAGAAAATTGGAGATAAATGAGTCCTTCAAATATTGCCACGAAACACCAACTACTGTATATGGAAGGAACTTGTTTCGTGGCATGGTCAGGTGGAATCAGAAGCCTCCAATTTTCATACACGATCACAAGGTCCTTAAAAAAGATAATTATATGTTGCTATGGACAGGCTCTTGCATTCACAAAGAATGAGTAAAAAAAACTATGTATAGACGAGTGAGTATACGGTATTTGGCTAGGAAATAGGAATATGGTAAACTATAATTATGGTGCGAAATAAGGGAGACCTACGTAATGTACTAGGGTGAGTGAAAATGCTCAAAGAGGACCATACAGGATGTTGTTGAAAGTCCATTATTTTGTTTAATTCTGCTTTGTCTTTCAGGGGGTTTCACAAACAGATGGCTATGTGATGCGAAGTAGAGACAACCTCGTCCTCAACCCCAATAAAACCTTAGGGCAAGCCAAGGTTCAGGAAGGGGACACACTCACGATTGGTCTCTTGGGTATGGTACAGGGCTTAATCATTGGGCCGTATTCAAGAACATCCGTGGTGTATACAACGGTGTGGTACTGGTACGACGGCTCCATAGACAAACAACAAAACCATTGTACCGGTACCATGCCGTCATACACACCACAAGTGTTCTTGAATACGGCCCATTGTTTGTTTTGCTGTATGAGTATGAAGAGTTGAATATTTTGTTATTGCTTGGTTTTGCTTGATTATATAAAAAGGAGCTCTGTTCATAATACACTACATACAGTAATTTTCAACTTATAGATTAAATAATTTTGTACTCAAATTTTATATTTTAAATTTGGGATCATACAGATTAGATTAAGTCACAGAAGTATAGAAATTGATCCATTTAAATGAGATAAAGCAAAATTAATTGAGGATGTACAGTAATTAGTGATTACGAGGTTTACTCTTACATTCTTTACTAGTTTTTGGTCCTGTACACATAACAGAGGATGAGCAGCAAACATTCGCATTTGGCAGCTGGTGGATGGTGACACTAGCTTCCTTCACCATTGGCATGCTAGGGCTTGTGTTATCTTGCTGGTTGTTCTTTCATACTGTACAGACACCACAAAAGGTAAGTTATGTAGTTCAATATACTAGGTACAGTCGGCAGCATAAGTTCGCTGCATTCCACCTGCAAAACTATGAGCCTAATGATGTTGTAACACTTGAAATGCAGATAAAACAGACACACTTCTCACATAGCAAAATATATACTGTATATTGTTAGAATAGAAACTGGTTCAGAATGTAACTTTATCTCGTCGTATTAGCATGGGATGGAAGCAAATTTATGCTGCTGACTGACCAGTACACTCATATTTAATCAGTACAGTACCAGTATTTGTCATGGTAGTTATATTTAACAAGCCGGCTAGCAACTGGCGGCAGACTTGCTCGCTGGCGGCCTCGGAGGTCAACAGGACCATGCTAAAAACTAAAAACATTCCTCGTGAATAATTATGCCTATGGTCCAATTTTGGTGCATTTTGGTCAGCTATAACAGACAGACACATACAACAGTCACTATTATTAGTAGAGATAAACTCCATCATAATGCAGAAACTCATACCAGGCCATATAGTACTTTTAGTACAGTCAGCATCATAAATTCATTTTATTCCCACCTGTGTAAATATGAGCCTAGTGATATTTTAACACAAAGTGCAGAAAGATAGACCTACTTTTCGTATGGTATATTTCATATGTTGTTAGAATAGAAACTAGTTAAGAATGCAACTTTATTTGGTCATATTAACATTACTAAGTACAAGGGAAGGAACGCGTATTTATGCTGCCAGTTGTACTAAGAGGGAAAAATAAAATATAAATATAAGGATATAATTCAAGGCAAGGGAGAGGAATATGCGAGAAAGGGGAGGAGTTGATTGGGCTAGTAAGGTATATCGGAACAAAGACAGCTGGAGGCTCCTGCCGTGGCCATCCCATTTGCAAAGAGTTCTCAGAGGGAGTGAGGCATCAGAATAAAAGAATGATTTGGCTACGTAACTCTGGGTCTGGTCTCTCATAAGGCTGGAAAGGATGCAGATGGGTGAGGCCCATCATGGGCTTACTCTCACATTAACCTAGACTCGAGACACAAAACACAAATAAAATGCAAAACTCTGGCAAATATTATACGAGCCCTTTGGTTTATCTCATCAACTTAACATGCACCTTATTGTGTATCCTGACTGATTAGGGTTAAAAACCACTAGTTGGTAAGTATTAAATGAGTGTGAAGTGATTTTAAGCAGTAGCTGAACTTGTTTAAAAATTGAAGGGTAAAAAGAATACATTTATTCATTGAGGACAAGAGCATGAATAAAATTTTCCCACCAGATGCTTCTATATTTATGTTAATTCACAGCTTGTAATATTGTATGAGAAAAGTTATTTTTCCAAGGTGTCTTTTATAGAAGACATACAGCATTGTTCGGACTTGTGTGTTGTGTAAAAAAAAGTTTAAGATTCAGGTGTGACAGTATGGCACAGGATCTGAATGACTGGGAAATGTTTGTCGTGCTACACATTGGTACAGTACCTCTGAAGTGGAAAGATTGCCATATAGGCTTTTAGTGAAGCATCATCCACTGCTTGTTGTGTTACAAGTTATGGCATATCCCTGGGTAGTTCAGGCCTGAAAGTCAAGCAGTAGCAATTTTCAAAGTCTAAAGGAGGAATTGTTTGGATTACAGGTAATATTTTTACCAAAAATAAAAATCTCTGTACCATACAGTACCTGAAAAGTTTATGCATATGGGTATAATGATATCAGTGGAGTTTGGCAAGAAAGGGTAAAAGTAAAGTGATGGTATTTGAGAGAGCAGAAACTGAAGTGATTGACTTTGCTACACCTTACAGAGTGGGAGTACCAACTGGGACGAAGTGTGAGATAACTCTGAGGGGTGAGAGGATGGAGGAAGTGAAGGAGTTTCAGTACCTGGGTACAGTTATGTGTAAACATGGGAGTATGGAAGGAGAAATTAGGGAGAGAGCAATGAGGGGTAGACAGGTCATAGGATCACTGGGGAGGATTATGAAGGGTAGAAGTGTGAGTATGGAAGTGAAAAGGGGACTACGAAATAGTATAATTCTGCCAACACTGACATATGCGTCGGAGACATGGACATGGAGTAGGGCTCATCAGTCTAGAATAGATGCTGTGGAAATGAGTTACTTGAGAGGAGCATGTGGACTTACTAGGTGGGATGGAGAAAGTAATGAGTGTATATGAGAGATGTGGTATGAGTGAGAAGGCAATTGATATTGAGTGTGGAGTGGTAGAGAGAGTGAAGTGTAATACATTGAGATGGTTTGGACATGTAGAGAGAATGCAAGGTGAGGAGTTTGTAAAGGTGTATGGAAGTGAAGTCGTGGGACCTGGTGTGAGAGGCAGAACAGAGTGGAAGAGTATGTAAAGGAGAGAAGCATGGGGGGTAGAGGAGGGCTTGACCAAGTAAGGAGGGAGTGTTGGAACAGGGAGAACTGGAGACACTTCTGCCGTGGCCATCCCCTTGGGGGGAGTTTCCGGAGGGAACTAGGCGTCAGAGCTATAGATAGATAGATAGATAGATAGGGTATTTTTTTTCTGTATTTCCATTCATTTACACTTAGCAAAAACTAATTTCATTGTTCCTTAGTTTGGAATAGTGGTAGATGCAGGGTCATCTCACAGTGAGGCCTTCTTGTTTACCTGGGATGGAGAGAAACCACTGAAAACAGCCGATGTGAAGTTGTCCCATCGTTGTTTTATTATAGGTGAGAATGTGTCCTACTGTTTTGGTCACCATTTTATTCAGACTTATGTTAGATAAGTGTATACAATATAGATATATATGGTGTACAGTACCATATGAAAATGCCAGGCATTATGAACATTGTGATCAAGATGTCATATTTTCCATATTTTATAGGGATGTGGGACTCTACTAAAGTTTCTTTCTTACTATATTAATAATATTGCAGGAGGCATCAGTAACTATGCAACACATACAGATGACCTGGGAAAATATTTTGGACCATGTATCAATGAAATGATATCTCTAATACCATCCGACCTTCAACGAGATACCCCAATATATGTTGGAGCAACAGCAGGGATGAGGATACTAAGGTCAGTAACTACCATATAACTCATGAAGATCAAATAATGTTTGAGAAGAGAAAACTGGAGAATCCTCCTGACATGCCCAGTATGGAAAAAGTCTGTACAAATACACAGAGATTCCCATCCAATATAGTAATATCTAATTACTTCAGCTTTCTGAATCAGGGTTGTTCTTGACCTTGTTCTAAAATACTTGTATACAAGAATGAATTTTAGGAGGTAAAAACAACTTTAGCAGGAGATATGTTGGGGGGGTACAGTATATCCAATACAAAACTGTGATTCTGTCAGCATGAGGTGTAATGAATGTAATCAATCAAGCAAGGAAGAATCAAATCAACCAAGTAAGTCGGACCCAGAAATTGATCCATTTAAATTCTAGTTGTACCCACGGGGAATCGAACCCCGGCCAGAGATATCTCAGGTGGTAACTCTACCGGGTAAGCCATAGAAGTATGTACTCCTTTGGCGTAGCTTTCGAATTTTGCCTTTAACTCTCAGGTCCGGCCACTACAGAGGAACTCTCCCTCCTTTATTTCTCATGATCAGTTAGGCCCACAACAATTTAATCCTGACTTTCTCAGGCATTACTTATCTAAATTTTGTGTACACAGTACATTTTTACCTATCCTTGTTTAACTCAGAAACATTGTGAAAATGATAATGTATTTATATGACTAACAGCAGAAACTTTGCATGTTAGAGGGAAGCACAAATGACATCCAAAGACATAGAAGTACTGTATTCAGTTAACAATTTTAGTTATTATCCATATTTCCCTCAGGTATTTTGACCAAGAAGGAGCAGATCTTGTATTGCTTTCTGTGCGAGAATTCTTGGAAAGGAACACTACCCTCCAAGTTGACCCCAGAAATATTGGAGTCATATCAGGGTTTGAAGAAGGAATCAGTGGATGGATAGCTGTCAACTATATGAACAATCAGCTTAAACAGGTACTGTACAAGACTGTCTGCATGTGTTTATTTTTTTTTTTTTTTCATGGAACAGTTGAAATGATAGATTGAAAAGCAGCATACCATTAAGCCCACAACCTTTCTCATTCCCTGACCAGGAGGATTGGTGGCCCACAGATATTTGTATAAAACTAATTTAGGAACTAATTATGCGATGATGTCAGCTAGGGTAAATTTTAATAATATTAGTCTCATTCTTATTTTTACCATGAAATGCTGGCCAGTTTGACCCTGCAACCTGCACCCAGTGCTGCCCTATTATAGATATTTTGGGGTGCCTAAGTAACTGTGAATGATGTAATATCTTGATAACATATAACGAGGTTAATTCTAAAGAATAGTAGTACATAACACCCACCTTTCATGTGGCACTGGCAGGTAAGTGAAGTGCGTAATGAGCGATGCGGTGTACTGTAAGGTGTTCCAATCAATGAGAATATATGATTATAAAAGTCTACGAATGTGATTATGTACCGTATTTTACATAGTCATAACACTGAATTTATTTTCCCCATCCAAAAAACAGGGTTATATAACTAGTACTCGCCTTGCCACTCATCCCAGTACACTTAGAACGAACTGACTGTGTGAATATGCATTTACACAAAGCACCACATAGACATAAATTTCAAACCTTAGCTCCTGATATTTTGGCCATAATGAATTTTTGTTGTGCTGACATACCAGTTTATATACGTCGTTGTCACTGTTACTGACAGTGGATACTGGGGCTGATGTATGCATTTGTTGTTGAAACTGGGTGGGTTAATACTACCATTATTTTTAGGAGTTATTTCATGCTGATTGATACAGTCAGAAACAAGTCTTGTATGTTGCCACCAGAAGTTGGTTAAATTCCTTTGTATATGTTAAGAGTTCTGTATTACAGTATTCACTATCTAAAATAAATCTTAAGGGAGCTCTAGGACAGGTTTATGTTTTAGGACTCTGTAATCGTGCATGAAAATTGGAGGCTTCTGATTCCACCTGACCATGCCACGCCACAAAACAAGCTCCTTCCATATAGATGGTATTTCGTGGCAATATTTGAAGGTGTCATTTATCTCCAATTTTCTTACTACATCACAGGATCTCATAAGCCATGTATAGGTAATGAAAAGTAAGTGGAGACCACCATATTACAAAAAAAAAAAAGGATTATCCTGATTTTCAATGGCAATAAGCACATGTTTTGATTCTAACTGTACCTAAACTCTAGGTCCCTATGTATACCAAACAGTAAGGGTTATCTGAAGTAATATTCATCCCATCTAATTTTCTTCATTGCTGTGATAGCACCTCTTTTCATTATTCCCCCCAACCAGCCTAACTCGACAACAGCAATCACTCTTGATGTTGGAGGTGCATCAGTGCAAGTGACCAGTGAAGTAACACCGGATGATCATTGGAAGGCTTCTAATGTGACTCTATTCAACCATACACACATGTATGTTTTGAGTTTCTGTTTAACTGAGCTGAATTAAAGATAATTAGAGCACTCCTGTGTTCGAATATTCTTTAGTTTGGTTGAAGAGCATTTAACAAGTAAAGAACATGGGAAATACTGTACAGAATTTTGTTACCAATCTAAAGTATAGAGTGGGAGTGCCAACTGGGACTATGAGTTTAATAAATCAGGGAGGTGAGAGGATGGAGAAGCTTAGGGAATTTAAGTACCTGGGAACAGTTTTATATAAACATGGGAGTATGGAATGAGAAATTAGGAAGTGTGTAGTGAGGGGTAGACAGGTCATAGGGGAAGTGAAAGGAGACTCATCATCATCATTTTCATTTAACGTCTTCCTCTTCCTGTTGCTGGGGTCGGACGTACTAAGAGTCATCTCCATTCCTCTCTATCCTCCGCATCTTCCTCTGTTATCTCTAAGTGTCTCATGTCCTCTGCAACTACCCTCCTCCACGTTGTCCTTGGTCTTCCGACTGATCTTCTTCCCACTACTTTCAACTCCATGGCCCTTCTCAATATGTTTTCCTGTTTTCCTCTGCGCACATGACCGAACCATCTTAATCTTGCTCTCCGGATCCTGTCCTTTATGCTCTCCGCTCCGCATATTCTTCTCACCTCTTCATTTGATACTCTGTCCCTCCACTTTACTCCTGCTATATACCTCAGCATCCTGTGATCACAAGTTGACAGAAGCTTCTCCAGCCTTGTTGTCAGTGCCCACATCTCTGAGGCATATGTCAGTACAGGCCTAATGCAGGAGCAGTAGATCCTTGCACGCAGGACCAGTAGTATTCCTTTGTTCGCTAACAGACTGGCCAACTCTCTCCATTTTCTCCAGACTGATAAATAGTATAATCCTGCCAACACTGACATATGCTTCGGGGACATGGACATGGTGTAGGGCTCGCCAGTCTTGAATAGGTGGTGTGGAAATGAGTTACCTGAGAGGAGCATGTGGCCTTACCAGGTGGGATGGGGAAAGTAATGAGTGTGTATGAGAAATGTGGTATGAGTGAGAAGGCAATTGGCATTGAGTGTGGGGTGGTTGAGAGGGTGAAGTGTAATACATTGAGGTGGTTTGGACAGATGGGAGAACAGAGTGGAAGAGGACGTGAGGGGTAGAAGAGGGTTTGACAGATTAAGGAGGGAGTGTTGGAACAGGGGGTTGCCACCCCCTTGGGAAAAGTTCCCGGAGGGAACAAGGTGTCAGAGCTATAGATAGATAGATAGATAGATGTACAGTATTTCCAATAACGGTAATTTAAAAACCACCTATGGAGATGTAAATTTGCCAGTAACTGGAGTTCAAGAGGGAGAAAATACAATATAACATTTTTTGAAATATTGAATACTTGGATTTAATGTTCCACATATTTACAAATAACTGATTACATTATATTTTTCAGAATTAACAGTCGATCATACCTGTGCTTTGGAATTCATGAAGCTTTCCATCGTTATAGTTATCTTCTTGTTATGGAAAATGAAACTGACACTGCTGCCGAGTCCACCACATCCAAGAGTGTGATCTTAGATCCCTGCTTAGCAAAGGGTGTGACCCGTGACCTTCCTGTGTCAGAGATCAGTGGTCCTTGTGCCCTCACCAAGAGCAATACAAAGCCAGATTTATCAGGAATCACTAATGTCAATCCGGCAAAGCTAAAAAAGATATTCAAAAGCTATGTAAAAGGAAGTGAAGGAAAACAAGACCCTACTAGTGAAGAGAGATCTCACACTACAGATGTGGCAAAGTCACATTCAGGTTCTTTGACCATCCAAGGTTCAGGTGATGCCATCAAGTGTGAGGAGCGAGTCAAAAAGCTGTTTGATTATCAGTCTTGCAATTCTACATTTACTTTTGGGGACTGTTTGGACAGTCAGTCATTGCCACCTATCAACAGGACACTTGTTGTGAGTACAGTATAATGAATAGGATTGGTCTTAAAAAGTTGCATATTAACTTGGTGCTCTGAATAGTTATTTATTAAAATTGTGTTAATAGATATTATACATATTTATCCCTTCCATATCTGACATAATCTGCATGCTGACCATGGTTGGGAAGCAAAATCCTGTTTGTAGCCAAAAATCAGTTTCATTGGAATTACTACTACAGCACATGGAGTGATGTTGCTTTTGATGAATGGAGCAATTTTTTTCACATGATTATGAAAGTTCTAAACTACTTTCCAATTTCACAGGCTTTTTCAGGAATATTTGAACATCTAACTTTGTTACTACACCTTGAACCAAACGTCACATTGGCACAGTACAAGAAAACAGTGTTTGATACGTGCTCTCTGAAAGCAGAGTTGCTCTTTGCTGCATATCCAGGTAAGTAATTTTTTCCAGAGAAGCAGTCATGGTTATTGGACATTATGCATTTCCTTGAATTGTATATACTGTACTGTTTTCATTTTTATTTTGCATTCTGAATTTTCCTGTAAGTATACAATAAAAGGTTCAATGTAGCTACCCTGAATTATGAGTTACACAGATAATAAAAGAAGTGCTGCTGATATCTGTTGTAGGCTTTCCCTTTCTCTCAATACAGGCAGTATGTATTATATATTACTTAAACTGTTTTTGATCAGTTAGGGGGAAATATTTGATAGGAGATTGAAGCTAAAATATGATTTAATGTAAAACATTTAAAATATGCCTTGGTGAAACTAGAAAAATATGACTATTTATGCAGCTGGAGCACAAGACAGCCTCTAGTGATTGCGGTCTATATATAAAGGTTTAAGAAATAATCTATTAATGGTAAATTATTTTGCAGTCTCCTTCCTCTCCTTAAAAATTTATCAATATTAACCCTTTAATCTGCTTGAACTCTTTATTTTGTTACATGCATATTACTCTTTCGCTGCTTTGTAACTGAATGTTTGTTTTTAAATAAATTTCCGTATGCTAGCTCCTCAATGGTGTGAACTGTATGTTGAGTCCAAGTTGTACATAGCTTCTCTTTTAAATTTCATCAATTTAAAAAATAATTATGTAAAAACTTAAGTATATCTATCCCATACAGGATTCGACAAGGAACTGGTAGAGGATCTGTGTTTTGATGGTATGTTTCTATATAGCCTCATGACATCTGGCCTCGGCATCAACAAAGACACCTGGTCCAACGTTCAATTCACCACAGAGGTCAGTAAGTACTGGGTAAACTTGATACCCAGAAAAGTGGTAAATAATTTCCTTCATATTTCAAATACTGGTAAATATGTAAATGTCCAAGTAATTCAAAATTTTATGTAGGTAATTGTAGGTAATTATCTCCAATTTATAAATGTTGAAATTAACTTTGATGTATTATTTAAAGGTCTGATATCAGCCACAATGGAAGTAGTGCATTACTGTTCATGGAATGATTCCATTTACTTTGGTTGTGGATGCAATTAATTGACTGTACCAAAACATAAACTGTTCTATTGGTATCTGGGCAGTTTCAACAGCTTTGTAATATCAGGTTTTCTATGATACTTATGAAGTACAATACCTTGAAATCAGCCAATATTCATTACAGGTATTAAAAGTTACCAAATGTCTGTCCAGAAGGTATTAAATATATACAGTACTAATAGAAACAATGGTTTCATCTTGTGCTGATGTATAAATGCCTGCCCAGCAAAAAATCTGTGGAAGTTTTGCCTTGGGGTTTGGGTGTTAGCTGTTATTACAATTGACCTGGGTTTAATTTCAGTGTATTAGATCATCATCATAAATACCCCATCTCCCTTGCTTCAATGGGTGGGGAGGCTCTAGTGCCAGGGATAGAAGAGGTTAAGCAGATATAAATAAAGTAAGGACAGAGTACCCAGTGAAATGGCTCTCACACAAATCACTCCCCCTTTCAAATTTCCCCCACAAGATATTTGCATCCATCTCGTAAGTACCTTCACTTAGTCTTGGTGAAAGGAGCCATTCCGTTGACTTTAAGTTAAAACCAAGTTACCAGCCCTAACGTCCACACTTACTTGTGAAACTTTTCCACTCTTGTCTGTCATGTACCAGTTCCTTTGCTTCATTCATATTTATTCCCCATCTTACACAATCACTCACCATATCTTTCCATCTTTTCCTTGGTCTTCCCCATACTTCTACTCCCTTCAAAATTACTCTCATAAACCTTTTTCATCACTCTTGTATCATCCATTCTTTCCACATACCCATACCATCTCTTAATACTTTCTTCCATTCTCTGATCCAGTGGATTTCAGTGTTTCTCACCTTGTCAATTCTACGAATTCTACAAACACTTATCAGCATATACATCTCAACATTTCATACTCATGCCACTCCAAGGTTTCACAGCCATATGTCAAAGTGGGCACTAACACTCCTTCATATAATCCTCTTGCAGCAACTGTATTTAACCCTCTATTTTTAATCAGTGACTTCATTGCACCTGCTACCTTTCTCCCTTGTGTTACTCTGTTTTTCACTTTTTTCCCACACTTTTCTCGCTTATCCAACATTACTCCAAAGGTACAGATCTGTACTTAAACTCTTCAATCACCTCTGTATTCTCACCATCCACTTGTACCTTCTCTCTCCACTATCCATCACCTTGCTCTTACCCACATTCACATTCAGAGTCGTTCACATACCTCTGCAAAACTTCCAATAATCTTCCTTGCTCTCTCTCACTACTAGCCAACAGTACTGCATTATCTGCATACATCAAGTTTGTTAAGGACCATTTTTCTCCACTGTAACAATTCCACTCCTTTGACATCACACATACTTGTTTCACACCAACAGCAATTGGGAACCAATCACTTAGTTCCCCCTCTATCTTCACACAGGCAACACTGCCATCATAAAAACTCTTTACCACATTCAGCAGCCTACCCTCAATACTATACATTTGCAGAACATCCCATAAGCCTTCTCTGTTCACTCTATCATAAGCTTTCTCTAAATCCATAAATGCCATAAAGTGTTTATTATCTTTCTCACCAGCTTTCTCCATCAACTGCCTAACAGCAAATACCTGATCAGTACATTCTCTACCACCACATAAACCTCCTTGTTCATCACTCACTAGCTCCTCTGACCTTTCTCTCCCTTTCAATAACTATTCTACCATATATTTACCAACAATGCTTAACAGACTTATACTTCTATAGGTTTTACAGTCACTCTGCTCTCCCTTAATTTTATAAAGAGGCACAATAACTGCTTTGCGCAGTGGCAATATCGTAACCAATGGGGTTCAGAGGTGCGGCCATTGCGTACTGGCTACTGTTTAACATTGGGAAGTTTTTAAAAGCACCTCGGTGACCTACCCTTCCTCAGGAAGGGTAGGTAAGTCTCACCCCGCCTCCACGTGGTAACCTCGGGGGACACCTCCCTATTTTTAGTTGATTTAATTTTAAAAGGCTGGAGGTGAAGCCAAAAGGGGAGGCGGTGTGGGGGCACATTTAGGTTCCCCCACATATAGGTTTTAATTTTCTGTAATGTATATATTTTATATGTATATATTTTAATGACGTATATTTTTTTTAAGTGTTTTTATGTAATTCTCTTTTTCTTATTATTGTAGTGTTTTTTAAGATCTTGACAATGTTGATGGCCAGTGTCCCTCCGGGAATGAGCGCTGCGTTGGCCTTGCCAGCCACCAGCGGCCCCCCAATGGGGGGGACGGACGGCTGCGGCTAGTGGCGGGGAGGGGTCTCCAGTCTGCCCTGTGGGGGGCAGGAAAGGGGATGAATACTTGAGGGTGGTTGGGATCAATGTGAATGGAATGGTGAATGAGGTGAAAAGGAAAGAGATAGTGGAGTGCTGCAGAAGAAGTAGAATAGATGTGTGTGGGATAACAGAGACGCATGTTAAAGGATGGGGGGTGGAAGAGAGTGGGGATGGAGGGAAGAGTGTGTTGTGGGAAGGAATAGAAGGAGGCGTGGTATGGACTGGTATGGATGAAAAAAGTAAAGGGAGAGGAAAGGAAGGGTGTGCATTGTTCGTGTCTGGGAGAGTGTGGAAAGGAATAGATGGGCATGGAAGGAAGGGAACAAGAATAGTATGGTTGACTGGCAAGATTGGTATTGTGAAATATGCATGGGTCTGCGCGTATGCTCCGGTGAACGCGCAGACCAAAGTGGGAAAGGCAAAAATGAAAGAGTTCTGGGATGAAATGAATGAATGTCTAAGAAAGTTTGAGAGTGGGAGGAGGATAGTGTTGATAGGAGACATGAATGGGAAGGTATGGAATGAGAGAAGAGGAAATGTAGTTTGCAAGTGGGGTGTGAATGGGATAAATGAGAATGGTGAGTGCCTGGTGGATGTGTGTGCCGAGGCGGGGTTGTTCCTCGCCAACACCTGCTTCGAGCACAGACTGATCCACAGGTACACGTGGAAGAGGAGGGATGAGAGGGGAGAGCAAATGAGTTTGATAGATTACATAGCTGTGGATGAAAGGTTAAGGAAAGATGTGATGGATGCTAGAGTGATGAGAGGAATGTTTCAGTGCTCCGACCACTATGCGGTGTTGGCAAGGATTAGAGTCAGGGCAAAATGGGAGTATGGTAGGAAGGATAGAGGGGGGAACAAGAGGGAAGTGGCAAGTGGAAGATTGAATGACAGTGAGTACAGAGAGGTATATAAGAGGAGGGTGGGTGAGGTGCTGGAGGATGCTAGGCCGAGTATGGGGGAGGGAGTGGGAGTGAATGAGGTATATGAAGTGTTTAAGGCAATAGTAATGAGAACAGCAGCAGAGGTAGTCGAATATAAGACACAAAAGAGGGGCAAGAAAGGGAGTGCTTGGTGGTCAGATGAAGTGAAAGATGCTGTAGAGAAGAAAAGGAAGGCGTATAGGAGAACATTACAGAGGAATGTGTCAGAGGAAGTGAAAGAGAGGTGGAAGAGAGAATACAATGTATGTAAGAGACAAGTGAAGAGGATGGTGAGCGAGAGTAAAAGGAGAGTGGATGAGGAGTTTGGCATGAAACTGAGTGAAAAGTTTAAAGAAAACAAGAAATTATTCTGGAAGGAGGTTAAAAGAGAAAGAGGAGAAGGAAAGTCTGGTAGTGTGAGAATGAAGAGAGAAGATGGAGTTACTGTGAGTGGAAGGGAGGAAGTGAAAGAAGTGTGGAAGAGGCATTTTGATGGTCTGATGAATGGGGGGACGGGAGGGGAGGCGGTGGTGACATGCATGGGGATGGAGGCAGGTGGTAGACGACAGGATGTACAGGGAGAATTAGGAAGAGAAGAGGTTAGGAAAGCAATAGGAAAGTTGAAGATGGGAAAGGCACCGGGGGTGGATGGGATAACTGCTGAAATGTTAAAGTGTGGGGGGGAGATAGTGGTGGAGTGGATGTTGCTTATATGCACATTGGCTTGGAGGCAGGGAGAGGTGCCAGTGGATTGGAGGAGAGCCATAATTGTACCTTTGTATAAGGGGAAGGGGAGTAAGGAGGAGTGTGGTAGCTATAGGGGAATAAGCCTTCTTAGTGTACCGGGGAAGGTGTATGGGAAGGTTCTTACAGAGAGACTGGTTGAGGTAACTGGGAATAAAGTTAGTGAGGAGCAGGGAGGGTTCAGAAAGGGTAGAGGATGTGTGGACCAGATATTTGCATTAAAATCAATAGTATATTGGGAAGGATAGGAAGTTGTATGCTGCCTTCATGGACTTGGAGAAGGCATACGATAGGGTTGATAGGAAAGCTATGTCAGAGGTGTTGAGAATTTATGGTGTTGGAGGGTCTTTGCTGAAGGGCATTGAGGCCTTCTATGCAGGTGCAAAAGCATGTGTATGGGTAGAGGGTGATCTAAGTGAGAGTTTTAATATTGGTGTAGGGCTGAGACAGGGATGTGTTATGTCACCATGGTTGTTCAATATATATATGGATGGTTGTATGAGAGAGATGAAAGCCAAAGTGAATGGTCTGGGGGTGAAGTTGAGGCTGAATGAAGCAAATTGGTCCTTGGCGGCAAGTTTATTTGCGGATGACACTGTGTTGATGGCTGAGAGTGAAAGGGAGTTACAGAGAGTGGTGGACGAATTTCAGTCTGTGTGTAAACAAAGGAAACTGAAGGTGAATGTTGGTAAAAGTAAAGTGATGGTATTTGAGAGAGCAGAAACTGAAGTGATTGACTTTGCTACACCTTACAGAGTGGGAGTACCAACTGGGACGAAGTGTGAGATAACTCTGAGGGGTGAGAGGATGGAGGAAGTGAAGGAGTTTCAGTACCTGGGTACAGTTATGTATAAACATGGGAGTATGGAAGGAGAAATTAGGGAGAGAGCAATGAGGGGTAGACAGGTCATAGGATCACTGGGGAGGATTATGAAGGGTAGAAGTGTGAGTATGGAAGTGAAAATGGGACTACGAAACAGTATAATCCTGCCAACACTGACATATGCTTCGGAGACATGGACATGGAGTAGGGCCCATCAGTCTAGAATAGGTGCTGTGGAAATGAGTTACTTGAGAGGAGCATGTGGACTTACTAGATGGGATGGAGAAAGTAATGAGAGTGTATATGAGAGGTGTGGTATGAGTGAGAACGCAATTGGTATTGAATGTGGAGTGGTTGAGAGAGTGAAGTGTGATACATTGAGATGGCTTGGACATGTAGAGAGAATGCAAGGTGAGGAGTTTGTAAAGGTGTATGGAAGTGAAGTTGTGGGACCTGGTGTGAGAGGCAGACCTCCGGTTAGATGGCAGAACAGAGTGGAAGAGTATGTAAAGGAGAGAAACGTGAGGGGCAGAGGAGGGCTTGACCAAGTAAGGAGGGAGTGTTGGGACAGGGAGAACTGGAGGCACTTCTGCCGTGGCCACCCCCTTGGGGGGAGTTCCCGGAGGGAACGAGGCGTCAGAGCTATAGATAGATAGATAGATAGACAATAACTGCCTTTCTCCAGTCCTCAGGAACATCACCAGACTCCCAAGCCAATTTACACTCCTTATATATATATATTTACCAATTTTATCATTTGTTCAAACTTCTGATAGGTGATGAAGTTCTGGTTTTGATGAGAAAAATATACTATAAATATCGCCTCTGTATCTTAAATTTACTTCCCACAGATTAACAAGAAAGAAGTGGTGTGGCCTCAAGGTTTCATGATCAACCGCACCTCCAGCTTCCCCTCTCAGTCTGCCCCCGCCTCATCCCTCAACCTGGTTACCTTTACTCTTCTTCTCCTTCTCTTTGCGGTTTTTATACTGAGTGGAATACTTTTCCTCAACCATTCTCACCGAATTCGGAGCCACAGTGCGTCTTACCAAAGGTGCGACCATCACCTGGCATAATGCTTGGGGACATTGTTTCATTTAAGTTTTCTTAATATGCATTGGATAAAGACTGCGATATATATATATATATTTTTGTAACCTGATAGATTCTGCTGGACAGTTTTCCTTTTTCCAATGCAATTTGATAAGATAACTAATATCCTCTGGTACTGTATATTACTGAAATAGTACTCTTCCCACATTCTTATAGAAATAAGTTTGAATTAATAAATAAGTATTCTCCCATATCATCTTTTCAAAGAGAAAACTAAAAACTAGCTGAAACATTTTCTTATATATTGTACGTTAAAAAAAAAATTTGATGTTATATTTTCATTTTTTAATTGCACCATTCTGTGATACTATAATAGAACTGTTGTGTACTACTAGTAATTATAATATAGCCTGATTTTTCTCTAGAGTTAAATATTTATTTTGCGGATGTTTAGCATTATTTCTGTATCAAATATACATCCAAGTACCCGTTGGTGGTTCGAAATTATATTTACATTTTATAATTGAAGTGGTAATAAATTCATGAATCTCGATGCATTTAATGTTTCTCATTAAAATATTGTGGAACTCGATAGTATTGTTTAATTTAAATGAAACAGTCATTATGTGCTGACCTTATTGTGACACGAGTTGCCTTCCTTGTGAAGAACTGCTTTGTACACTCAGGCCAGTAAATTTGAGACCACATACCTAGATATATTGTGGTAACCGTGCCAGTAAAGGAATTAAGAGTACAGTATGTGGAACATATCAGAGATAAATGAAGTGTTCAATGATGGGTGTATGTAGAGCACCCTACACCTCAAAGCCTCTTATTAATTTAGGGGCTTCACAAGAGTCACAGCCTACTATCGCACTACAATCCTGAGGTTGAGAAAACTAAATGACCAGTCAAAATATTCTTGCACATAGATTTTAGTTGGATATTTTGCATAATTGATGACATATAAAATAAAATTGTGAATGAAGCACTGTATGCCACCTCTGTAATCATGCAATACCAATATCAACCTGATACGGATTGTGAGAGGAACGGGGAATATGTTCCATGTACTAACTCCTTCCCCATACAGTTCTACCAGAACAGCCGACACAAAATATCCAGGTACCTGGGCATGAATTTACGGTACGGAGTGTACATGCAGCAGCATCACAGAAGACTTCAATAGCTAAACATTTGAATTTTCAATATATATAGTAACTGGACATAATGGTTAAAGAACCACTGTTTGAGGAAGAGCCTTAATGATTATGTTATGCTACCACTTCTTCAGGTGGAAAAAATTTTCCTAAAAACAATGGGAGCTAGAATTATGAGCAACAGAGGGACAGGTTATGGCTGAGTGTGTAGAGATAGAAGGGAGGAAGGACAAAATGGAAAGAAAATTATTAGTGTTAATGATATAACGGATAGTGAAATTGATCATGATAATCAAGAAGACAGTAGTAATGGTGACAAAAATATTAGTAAAAATGGTACTACTACTACTAATAATACTGATCATGATAATATTACATTGAGAACTGATGCTAAGCACATAAGGATTATTTGTCATGCAGACAACATGGGTGACACTACAGTAGTATTTATATTAAAGGATAATAATATCAATACCATCACTTAAAACTATATAATATAAAAGATACAAACAATAATAACTAATACTACAATTATCATTACTGTATTATGATAGTAATTACATCAGTGGTGGTAATAATGTGCTGAAAAAATATTGTGGGTAGGTGCATGCATCAGTGTGTTTCCCTAGTTATAACATGCAGGAAATAAGCTTTACTCATGCTATCCTGTCTCCATAACTAATTTAACTTTGAAGCTATGGACACTTCAGCACTCTACTACCTTTTAATCCAAACCATTCCAGTTATTGATTTGCTCTGTACATATTGACATCTTTCAAACATCTTGTTATTGTACTTCTAAATCCATCATCAATCTATATTGCTATCATGTTACCATTCTTTTCTGTTGCAATTTTGGCAAACATATCCTTTCCAGTCTGTTTTTAGGACTATGGCAGTCTTCTTTCATCCTCAATCAGTCTGTCCCCATATGTGAGTCATATAGTCTGGGTATCATTTTGGTCACAGCCTTTTGTATCTTCACTAACTTACAAATTTGTGTGTATGTCTAGAATCTGTAATCATAAAAGAATCTTTCAACCAGGTAGAGTAATTACCCAGTTCATTTACTGAACAAAATATCCATATAATTATTTAGGCATCTCCTGTATTGCTAGCCACTCATACATGAAAGTAACAAAATAAATGGAGTAGCAGATAAAAAAAAAAAAGCATTATTATTAATTTTTAAGTGAATGTGCATAAAATCTTGCAGTAAAATAATTATGGTACAATGTCTTTCTTGCCTAGCAGTCTTCCCTCTTTCCTTTACAATCATTGCATTTCAATGTGAACTGTCTGATTTCTGTCTCCTCCTTACAGGGTTATCGCAGAGCACATTGATATGGAACTTCATAGAATTACAGTTTATAAACCAAAGATAATCATTATGAGAGAGCTTCCTGAATAAAGGAATGGTATCGATGAATACAGTATTTTGTATGTGTTTTTGTCAATGTTTGCATGTGTATTGCTATCCATGGCACAGAGTTTATGGGAACAGCTTCATAGATCTTAAAGTACAAAATCTAGTCAGGATGCCAGATACATTTCAGACTACAAGTTTATTCAATCCATAGCTACAACTAAAATATGTCAATACTGTAAGATTATGCTATGTACAGTACAGTCATGGCAGATAGTCCTTCACCAGTCTGTGATGGAAAGGCAAGGCCAGCTATTTCGAACTGTGAACACGTGGATTTGCTGCTTCAGTCAACCGCCTGGTGATAGTATGGGTAGAAATGTTTTGAGTTTTCGGATGCTCCTGTGCTGGTCACGGCTATCCATCACTGCCTGGTTAAGGATGATTTGCCGCGACTGTACTGTAACATGTTAGAATTATAAGTCCTGTATTATATTTTCAACTACTTTACAGTGTTGTGTATTCTTTGTGTGTACACCCATGGGTGCCTAGAAAGGTTTACTTATCTTTAATTACAGTACTGTATGAGCTGAAATGCAAAAATATTAATGTAATTTTTTTTTTTTTTTTTTCATCATAATGAAAAGAAACACCAAGCCCCAGAGGGGCTTTATCGCATGGAGGCAAATTTGGGGTGGTAGAGGGAAATTAGGCAAAAGAAAAGGGAAAAGTCAGATTACAAATTGGGCTATGTATGAGGTGAGAGGCAGGTACAGAACAAGAAATGCACGAGGCGTATGAGGGGAAACGTCCAGGACTTGCTAAGGAGGTTTGCCAAGAAAAAAAAAGAGATGGGATGGCTAGCCCTCAAGCTGTTTGAAGGTTGTTAAACTCAGCAGGAGATACAGAGTGCTTCACCCCTTGTGGTAGTCATACTGGAAAGGTGAAATGAGCCACAAGAATCCAAATGCTACATCACATCAAGCACCACTCACTGGCCTACATGAAAACAATGAGTATGGAAAGGGGGTACTCAACTTTTACTGACTAATGTTTTTAGTATATAAAACAATTTAATTTTTATGGAAATAAAACTGAAATTTATTACAAAATCTCTTAATGTAATTGCACAAGTGGCTGAAATAATTCAGTACAGTAAGTATGACGACTAATAAATTCCTCACCAGTTTAAACTCTCCCTTTTGCAACATTTTCCAGTTTCAGAAGTAAGTAACTTTTAGCTGTGAAATTTTTTTTAATGTAATGAAATTTTACAGTCAACTGCACTTGCATATTGCAAAAAAAGTCGGCTAATCACAGCTACTTACTGAGCACCAATTTTGAAATGCACCTATCCAGAATCTTCACTTATTGGAACATAACACACAAAATGTCTAGAGCTACATGCTATAACTTGTCAAAAATATACAGTTCTTACAAATGATCCGAGATACAATAATGTAGCTGAGTGATCATGCTACAGTTATGTTCCCCCTAAATGGTACCAGTATGATTGAGAACAGAGATTTCAATACTGTATAGATTTCCTCCCCCACAATTAACATTTTGTGGGAAAAACAATGTCCCAGCGACAGATATTGCATCTAAAGGACACCTCATGAGCTTTTTCATAATAAATCATAGAGCTGACATCTATACCCATTGAGCATCCAGGGCAATCATTCACTATTTTATCTAGACGCAAAATTTTCCTATTTCTCTTATTAATACTTTCGGAATCATCCTGGAGGTGGTCTAGCTCAATGGGGGACCCTGATTGTAAGCTTCTGCATCTGACTAACTTTTTACTTCTGGGCATTGGCCGGTACAGCAAATGTTCCGGCTTTTCCTTCTTCATTTTGTCCTCTTGTTTGCCTGGTTTTGTAAAAAGGTCAAATGATACATTTGGTAATGCATCTTCATCTTCACAGTCATTTTCACAAAAGTAGCTTTCTGGCACCAGATCTTCACTTCTACTAGGAATGGAATCTGAAATCTGGTCTGACTCAGCTACATTTTTGGTCACTGCTGACTCTGCAGAATGCTTGTCACTAGAACTCCTTAGTGGTGGAGTATCTTTGATTTCAATTCCTGTTCTCAACTTCTTGACTGTGAAAGAATTTCCCTCATGGTTTTTCTCTATAGATGTCTTCTTACTACTATTTTTATCCTTTCGTTTGAAAGAAGCATTTTGTTCAGGTTTCTTCTGGTATTTTTTTACATCTATCCTTCCTTGTAATCCTTTTTTATAATATTTATCAATTAAGACTGGCAACTTATCAATTTTTTCAACAATTTCCCTTACCTGAGCAATATTGCTAACTCTAGATTCAGCTTTAAAACTAACACTTCCATGATGAACATGACCATCAGACACAGCCGACACCAAAGTACCTCGATCCCTCCTCTCTGTACATTCATGGGACACTGATATGGCATCATTATATCCTTGTTTTGAACCAATAACAGAAAAACCAGGACTTATTACACATTCAATAATTTCTTCTCTTTGTTGTGTGCAGGTATCTTTGTTATGTATGAGCTCTCTCTGTTTATGTTTGTCTTTACTCACATTACTATCCATCACACGTATCTTTCCAGTATCAGAGTTTATGTTGTTTGGTTTGGTCGGTTCTGGCTTGTTTGCTGAAGAGCCATTAACTTTCAAAGTTTCTGAATGTAGCTTCCTAATGACTTCAACTGCTGCCACAATATCATCCTCACTATCTCTTTCAGTTTCTATTGCATCATTTTTGTCAATCGGGACTTTACCTGAAGATTTATTGGCATCATCCTTATGAGAAGATTTCAATACTACTGCTGAGACTGATGGATTTTTCTCACTACCAGCCAAGGGTGTGACTGTCATCTTATCATTTGACACCAATGGTTTCCGGCTTTTTCTTATTTTTTTCTTTTGATGAAACAATCTGTTACTGTTTGAGCTTGATGATGTATCTTTATTTACATTAGACTTCCCTGACCTTTTTACAGTACCTACTACTGATTGGTCAGAATTTTTCCACAACTGTTTATAATTGCTAATACTGCCTACAATTCTTCCAACTTTATACAGCCTACTTAAATTTGAAAATGGAACACGCTCACGATGTATGTGACCAGACAATGACCCATGATTGACTGAACTTATCATTGTTTTATTGCAGGAAGGGTTGTGGTTAAAATATTTTTCTTCTTTTATAAAATAGGTTTGACAATTAACACAGAATGGAATACAAAATGCATGATCTTTCTTAAGGGACAATTGTTGATGAGCTGACTTCTTATCACAGTCTATGTGTGTGGATTCTGAAGAGGTCAAGGCCACTAAAGTGTTTGAGGAGGAACTTCCTATCCTGGGAGTATCCTTGTTGGAACAGAGTCCATTATCATTATTTTCAAATCCTGAAAGAAACAAAATCTGGGAAGTAATAAACTACTATCAGTATGTAGTATCAAAAAATAGACACAAGTTTCAAACAAAATTGAGCAAGTTACCCCACCCAAGAATGAAATTTGAGGCAAGGGTGGGTAGCTACCATCACATTCTTTGGATATGGGTTGGATTCCAGGGTAGAGTAATGCTGTGCTGTACAGTACAGTATATGACTATAACACTTACTGGCTTCAATGGTCAGTAATTTCAGTTAATACTTTACATTACTTGAAGGCTCTTTTTACAACTGTGATAAATGTTTGTGTGTAAGGTTGCTCTGCAATTGGAGAGCTTCATGACATCCCAAGAAAATATTCTATGAAATAATGAATGCCAATAATTATTCTTGCATATCATTTACACATGCAAGCATAACTCCAACTGAACTAACCTATCGTTTGCTGGGATGCGTCCTTCTCCATATCATTTTTCTGAAAAATAAAAATATGGTAACTGTAGCAGCCACCTTACAGAGTTCTGCAATTGTAACATAGAGCTGTATCATTAGGCATCCTAATAATTGTCACAGACATCAACAATGCCAATTACTGTACTCTTATCAAGTGTATTGATCATATCATCATATACACAGCATACTTGAAACAATATAACAACACACAAAGCATCATAGTACACTACAAAAACTAAAGCGAAAACAATGTTTGTCCATGTCCTTCCTGCCTATGCCTACAAATTTTTGCTAAAATCGGTTGATAACTTTTTATATTTTGCTTACTGCCTGACAGACAAATGGAGATCCATGTAATGTGGAAATAGGGGATGATGACGAGAAAAAGTGTAATGACCAGATGCAAATGAATTGAGAAAGAAGCCCAGAACAGAAATAATAAATAAAGAGGAATAAGATGAGTGGATTTACTGAACTTGTGTCTCGAATACTGTACAGTACTTACCATCTGCTCTCCAGCATCTCCCTTCCCCAATGATCGTTTGTTTGACCTAAAATGAAAAGGTTATAATCAGAGAGGCAACTTTTGGAAAGAGGGTAAATTTATTATTTAATGCGGATTCTCATTAAAATTGATAACAAGGCAGGACCCCTGAGAATATCTCCACATTTTTCAGGCTCTCCCTGAAGATAATACAGAGTTGAGGGAGCATATCTTAGAAATGACATAGAAGACAAGTGCCTAAAAAGTAGCTGTAATTCTGGCGCCTACATTGGTTAATACTGTACTGTACCTAGTTAATTCATTTGTATTAAACTTTATAGGATAGGGGGCCCACATGAAAACAAAGGTTATCTGATCAAAGGCCTGTCCACACGAGCGGACAGCCCCGACGGGCAAACAAGTGTTACCAAATCACGGTGTGGACAACACGTGTGCCCATTATTATAGGCAATGGTCGATGGGATCCGCCGATCTGGTAACAGTGATAAAAAGTGAGGGATATTTCTCACAGAAAGTAATGCCCGTCGGGGCTGCCCGCTCGTGTTGACAGGCCTTTATATGCCATAAAAATGTGGCTGAAGAATAATTGAAACTTTCATGAAGACAAAGGTATGATTTACAATTAGCCACAACAATGGAAAAGTATATATTTTCCTATGGTTTTCTAATAATCCATCATTGCATTTTTCTAGTAAAATAAAAGGTCAACAGTGCTTTTGGTTTGGTCCCAGTAGTCTGCCCCAGTCCAGATAATGTTAGGTTTGGTCGTGAAGCTAATTCTAGAACATATAAATATGAACTACCGGTATTTATATTTAATGTATTATTTACCCCTCAATCAAGCCCTCAAACATGGTCAGAATGCACTGTTACCCTTGTATTTCAACAGATAAAAACAATGAAGAGCCACAGAAAAGGAAGTTTCTTACTAATTTTTTTCTTATTTTGATTGGTGGTGGCTTTTGCTTTATGAAATCCATAATTTCCCATTTTGACCATGTTTAATTTTCCCCTATGTTTGCACAGGTTAAGTCCAGGTAGTTTGCCTCAGTTAGGTCCCGGAAGTCTGTAGTCGGCCCTGGTCCAGTTTAGGTTAGGTTGAATCAGGTATAGTCAGGCTAATTCTAGAATATATATATATATATTAACTATTTATTGTGTTATGTATTTGTCTTACCCCTCAAACAAGCCTCTTTGAGGGGCGGGAGGAATCAAACATGGTCAAAATTAACTGGCACACTTAACATATAAAAATAGGGAATGATGGATTATCCAAAAAAAAAGTTGGGAAACAGTCATCTTTTATATTTCTGTGGCTCGTCTAAAACTTCACCAAAAACAATGAACAATGGATTATCAAAATAATATAGGAATATTGTTTTCCATTTCTGTGCCTCAACCTTAAACTTTACCAGTAGAAATACAGTCACCTTCCTATTTCAACAGATAATAGCAATGAATAATTGATTATCCAATGTGGAAAGTGTCAAAATAATTTTAAACAGAAGAAAATAAGGTATTATTACAGACGGACTGTGTTCTTGGCTAGGACCGCGCAGTGTTACCACATCTAGCTAGGTCCCGGAAATTTGCCCCAGTCACTTTATGATAGTTTACACCGGTTATATCCCGGTAGTTTACCCAGGTTAGGTCCCGGTAGTTTGCCCAGGTTAGGTCCCGGTAGTCTGCTGTGGTCTAGGTTAGGTTAGGTTAGGTCAGGTCAGGTAAGGTCAGACTAATTTCCAAATTATGTTTGTAAAACGGGGCATATCTCGAAAACGGGGCATCTCCGAGAGAAACACCATAGATGAAAAGTGTCTTAGAATGGTCCAAAATAGTGGGTAATGATACTAAAATATACAATATAGTGAACCCAGTTCTTCTGTAAATTTACCTTTTTAAGTTTACCTAAAATAAGAAATACAATGGATATAAAACGTGTGCGAGTTCAAAACAATACTACATAGGGTAATTATATGGGTTCACGAAGTTGCCAACACCACCACTTCCTGTACTACTGTATAAATACAATATTTTCACACCTTTAGTTACAATTTATATATCTAAAACCCCACAAAAAATACTAAAAAGAAGCAACAAAGCTTACCAAAACATGTAACACACGTTATCCTCATCGAAACAAAGGAATAATATTGGAGTGACTTTTTCCGTCTTAACTTTTCCTCTATAGTCAGTAGTGTTGCCAGGTCTTCTTGGCGAAATTTCCCCATTTTTAATATCAGAATTTCCCTATTTAACTAAAAAAATCCCTGTTTACCCTTGAAGATAATCGCACATTTACCATTTTCCTATTTACTCTTAAACAATCTGTATAAAATATTTCTAATGGTACCTTAAATTCCTCATGTCTAGGAAAAATTTCCTAAATTTGGCAACACTGATAGTCAGTGACTCATAGTAGGTATTAGTAGCAGTGATCAGCAGTGTTGCCAAGTCTGCTTGACGAAATTTCTTCATCTTCAACATTAGAATTTTCCTTTTTATTTCCCTGTTTACTCTTGAAGATAGTCGCAGATTTACCAGCTTCTTGATATTTCGTCTGGTAGAAATTTCCCCATGTACTCTTGAATAATTTTTATAGTTTCTCCATTGATACCTCTAATTTCCCTTGTCTAGGATAAATTCGCCATGCTTGGCAACATTGGCAATGAACGTGACTCGGACTCGTTTATTTTCAACTTTTTTTCATTATATTACTGCGACTGTTTACATGTATTTACTCCTCTTAATTTCCCACCATGTATCAAATTCCTTCATGGACTTTATTGGCAACGTTCCTCAGAGTGTTGGGGTTTCTACTAAAGGTAAATAAAGAACTTAAAAAATATTGGATGCAGCAGGTGGCCAGGTGGCAGGTGCATGTGTGATGGGGGACTTTTTGTTTTCTTGCTTTTGTGTGAAAACAAACTTATTCCATTTTTTTTACATTCGCCTTGCTTTAATATTTTTTCCTGAGAGAGAAAAAAGAACAGCTTATGGATGGGACCATATATGATTCTAGTAATGGGAGAAGGATAGACCAATTAATGTTATATTTTGGTATCGTCGCTGTGGCTCAGTGGCTGGCTGGGAACATAGGACGGTCAGCAGAGCCGTAGATAGGCTCTGGGGACGGTGGCACCAAAGATGATAGACTATAATCTATTATCCTTGGGTGGCACCGTGGCACCTCTAGCGGCCAACAGGAATCAACACTTCAGCTCCGGTCTGCTCCCCTTTATCCTGATTAATTTTAAGTCGGATTTTCTTTACTAGTAACGCACAGGACCTTTGATACTAATCATTTGGCTGTAAAATGAATAATTATATTAATTGAGGTCAAATACAAATATAAATTACGATAATGTCTACGACAAAGCCCTAATAATTATAGGTTATTGCTAAAGCATCCATTCCTACAATTAACGTACAGTAACTCCAATGCGCGATTATTCTTACCTGTTCATGACCTCTACAATTGTTTCTCAACAAAATGAACAATGAACTATAAGTACAGTACAGCACAATATACTGTCGTCACCAGTATATATATATATGAGAGTATTATAACCTTACTATAGCCTATATGAGGAGCTGTAACATGTGTTTTAGAATCAATGATTTCCTGCTTTCTTTCTTAACTTGAGAGGCTCTAAAAATCAGGAGTTACTTTCATTATATCTTGCCGTCTGTAAGCTTGAAGCCATAGTTTCAATCACGGGGTAATGAAAATATAAATGCAATACTCCATCCTAACGAGAACAATTAAATACATATACAGTAATTTCTGTATATCTATTTAATTGTTCTTAAAGTACTTAAGAAAATAGAAAGGATAATTAATGAAGGTATCATCATCTAACACCAGTTATTATCAGTGTCATTACCACCAAAATTTACAAAGTATAAGTATAACTATCACAATCAGTCATATCTGTAGGCTACTTGGTGGCTTAATTTAATTAAGTAATGTAAAAACTCGCGTTTTAGGATCTTCTGAAAAGCGAAAAATGATAGGTCCTTATTCTACTTACAGGTTTATTGCTGAGCACCCAGTAATCCCCATTTCAACAACAACAACAACTTAAAAAATAATGGGAAAAAAAAAAAACGCCCACCGCCAAGGCCGTCTCTATTTAGTGTACACTCGAGCTCGTAAATTCGCGACCCCAAATAAATGTTACCAGCTCAAATGGCATAAACATCTAAGTACGTGGTCGCAAATTTACTAACTCGACCGTGGGGTGTACGTATTGTACATAGAGACGGCCTTGGTGGACCCAATCAGCTGATCGTGACGTCATTCACGGAGTCATAACACACACTGACACACACCGCGGCGGGACGAGTATCCAGATTCCAGTGTCCACAGTAACAGTCCACTATCCTACCCAGCTGGTGGTTGTAGCGGTGGTTCGTGTACAGTGTTTCAGGTAAATATACACACTTTTCACTGTATAATCATACTGAATCTTAACTCATTCACCTTAAGGACAATTAGAAGCAATTTGCAGTCTTAATTCTTATGTGTATTTAAGTAGAAATAGCGAAAACAAGCCCCAAGTGAAGAATTCAAATACGGTAAAGTATCGAGACTAAAAGAATAGTGGCAGTTGAGTGTGTATTTTAACGAAATTATCTAGTTTATTCTTTTCGTTTATGTGTTCATGAGTGCCACAGGTATTTGTGATACTGTATTTATCATTACATCTTGAAGAAGCAGCTATAATAAGAGGGGATAATTATGTCTAGCATACCATAGCCGACATTTCATTGTAATAAAGTGGCTCTCACGTTGCTTTTTCCATTATTATATTCTATATTCTTGTATAGTAGTCTTAAAAATAGAAAAACTATAAACAAAATAATTAAATAATTAGAACCAGTATGCTACCATAATGACATATAATCTAAAAAAATCCAGGCCTGTTTAAGCAGGACACACAAAGCTATGATATAGTGCATTTTATTATTGAATGTAATTCAGACAATTTAAATACTATCAACCAAAGGCTAGTGAGATAATGGAAACTGACTATAACTAACGTAGTATGTTAACAACTGTTCTCCTAAGTTAGGTGTACGGTGTATGGTGGGGTAGTTTGAATTTACATTTTACAGTACTGTACTAGTCTATTTGTTATAGTTCTGAGGTCGTCTTTTCGATTTGGTGACAGAATTTTTCCATCAAACCTTCACAATTAATATAGTTTTGTGTGCTGATTACAGATACCAGTATGCCATTCATTTTCTGAAGAAATCAAAGGAAGTATCGTAACTGAAGAAAGGTTAGGTTAGGAATCTTTTCGATTTGGTGATAGCAACATTTTCCTATGAAACTTTCAAATTTAATATAGCTTTGTGTGCTGATTACTGATAAAGGATGATGTGCTTTAGGCCTAGGCCAACTATAATAGTTTAGCGTATGGCTGCTGGTACGTACGGTAAATTGACAATCATCTTTCATTTTCAGGTGCCATGCTGTTGCTGCAGATTATGTAGGCTACATTCCAATTGAGTAGTTAATGATGAAGGGTGGTATAGAGCAGAGTAGAGACCCTATATTTTATATAGGGTCTGTAGAGCAGAGAAGTCCATCGAGTTATTAGCGCGAGCGCGACGAGAGTCTCGTCTTTTGCTATAGGACTGTTGGTGTGACGTCACAACATTCACACTGCGGCCTGTACATTGAGACCATGGAGGTATAATATAGAGGAGGCGGCATGAGCCGCTCGTCCTGTACACCCAAAGTGAAGCCAGGGGCGGAGCCTATTACCCTACCCCCCATTGACTCAAAACATTGCCCCGGCCGCTATAAACCCACTATAATTATGCTCTTATTTTCTCATATTAACTATAATTAGAGACAGAAAGAGACTTGAATTTGTTCCATATATGATAACTGCATAAAATTATCCAATTCTGTATATTATCAAAAGTACTTAAACCCATTAAATACCGCTGTTTCCTAGAGCATTACCTCTTCTCGCAAACTTTTCCTAGGAGGAGTATGAATGAAAGAATGAATGAAAGAATGAATGAATTAATGAATGAATAGTTTATTTTCTGCAAAAAGTATAGTAAAAGAGAAGGTCATAGCTTACACACCAACCCACAGACAGTATTATATGGTTACAGAGAAATAAGAACAAGTACAGTTGCCCATACATGAATCTGGTATACCTCGCTACTTACGAGATACCTACAACAGGAAGGAAAGTGAGCAAAAGTTATAGTTTGTTGATAAGCAGCTAGTAATAATAAGTTACTATCTGCCTGTCAACAAACTACATCTTTTTTCACTTAAATTTTCTTTCGTTGTAGCCACCTCACAAGTAACGAGCCATACCAGTTTCATGTGTGGGCAACTGTACAAATGCAAATAAAATTAATTATATAAAGAGTTCTAGTATGAGACTCTGGAAGGCCTTATGTCACTATTTAAATACAGTATATAAATATGATGATATATAGTAAGATGTGTATAGTGAATTGAAGATGTGTATAGTGTAGTGAAGATGTGTGGTGTGCTGTGAAATGTGTGATGTGCAGTGAAAATGTAGCCTACATAGTGTAGTGAAGATGTGTATAATGTAGTGAAGATATGTATAGGGTACTGAAGATTTACATAGTGAAGTGAAGATGTGGTGTGTTGTGATGTGTATAGTGTAGTGAAGATGTGTGATGTGTAGTGAAGATGTGTATAGTGTACTGAAGATGTGTATAGGGTAGTGAAGATGTGTATATGGTACTGCAGATGTGATGTGTAGTGAAGATTTGTATATTATGGTGAAGAGATGTGTAGTGTAACACCCAGAACTGTCATGTAATAGAGTTCACACTCAGGTGTAGTGTCTTGTATCAAACACATTTTACCACTTATAAGCCACATGAAATCTTACCATGATGGCTGGATGTTACTGCATAAAGTGTGTCATCACTTACTCAGTTCCAGTTCATTCTGATTCACACAAAAACATTATTTTAATCATCAGTCCCAGGCCGTAATTTTACTATTATAAAAACTCTTTTGGCACATTGGCTTAACTTAGACTACGGCACTATATCTTAGACCTAAATTCTCAACAACCAAATAGTCTACGTAGTAAACACAATTATAAATTTGATATCTTTAAAGCATTATGAAATATGCTAAAACATTCATAATACAATCTCTAAACACTCGAGTTATCCTACAGGCCAACCCTAACTTGGGCACAAGTAGGTCACCCCATGGAGCCAGTTTATCTTTTATAACCCTGTCAATGCCATATATACGTGAGGTTATACATTTACAGTTGGGGGTGCTGTGTTGCATCCCGGACAGGCATCCGCAATGGCTCCATCCAGCCTCATCTGATATGTCAGAAGGGCTGGGTGGTGGCCACATCGCAGCCTGGCCAGGTGGACTCTGTCCTCACGGGGAAGAGCTGATTCAGATGGGTGGATATCAGGAGGTCGTGCATGCAGCTGTGTGTTGTTTTTGAGTGTTTGGATGGACTGATGAGTGATTTGAGTATGGATATGTTTCTGGAGATTGGTTTGGGGTGGGCAGGGTGTAAGAGATGATAGTATTTGTGTATGGTATCGTGTACTGGGTGTTGTTTTAATGTTCCTTGGCATGTGTGGGTGTTGTGCCATGTAGTGTAGTGGGTTTGTGGAGGCTGCAGCACTGTACTGTACTAAACGAGCAGAGGAAAGAGTTGTTATTTGGGCTCCAATCTTGTCTTTTGACTTTATTTGCCCAAAGCTGCCTCCTCTAGGTATCTCTTGGGAACCTGTGCATTGTTTTGCCCATTCCTGGGCGAGTTGAACAACCCCATGCTGCACAACAATGCATTTTTTACTGTGGCTATAGGCCAGGGAGACTGACGTAGACGTTGGGTAACAACATGGCTCCTGTGTGTCACGTGACTCCGTTCAACCAATCAGCAACCAGCTCGATTGGAACTTACTTGGCCAAACTCTCTCTATCTACGCCTCTGGCTCTACCTCCGTACGGTTCGTGACGTCATTAACGGATGTCGAATCCGTCCAAACGGGCTAATGTGAACTGGGCATTAGAAAACGTCAGAAAATGTACCAGAAAGCTTATAACGATTGTATCTTAGTCGTGCTGGTGTTAGTCTAAAGTACAAGATCAATAAATCAACAGAACTTCTTCATATTTTATTGATAAATGATGTAGTTACAGAAATTGCGGATATCCAAACATCATAAAGCTATAAGGTTGCGGATATATATATATATATATATATATATATATATATATATATATATATATATATATATATATATATATATATATATGGTGATTCAGCATTCCATGCATTAAACTGAATGATGACCTGCTTGGATAATTTTAAGCAACAATGTCTGTAAGATGAAATGTCAAATTATACATAGTTTAGCTGTTAAAATACATTTATGTTTCTGTATTAATGCAGGCAAACAGTGAATGGAAACCCACCAAGATTTTGTACATCTTTATTCATTGATCACGACAGTGTATTTATGTTTGTTACAATCTAAAGAAAATATTCAAAGTACTGTTTTTTCATCTGCAACACACACTATTCCTGTACTACAAACTTCTGAAACATATCTTCAGAAATCTGGGTGGGTTCCCCTTTATTTTTCGCCTTCATTAATACAGCACAGCATCATACATGTATTGTAACAGTTAAACTATGTATAATTCGACATTACATCATAGAAACATTTTTACTTAAAAATTTCCAAGCAGGTCATTATTCAATTTAATGCATGGAATGTTGAATCGCCCTGTATATAATACTGTGGTTTATGCATGTGATTGTTTTCCTGTCAGTCATTCATTTGTTTACATGTTAAAAAAAAAAAAAAGGCAGAATACTAAATAGAAGAGCCGCTAACTGTCATTCGGTATGAGGAAGTTGGAGTTGATTCCATTCAGTTATTAGATATAGAGTTAGCAGATTATCTTCTTCTGACCCCAGTATCCTTGCCCGGGCGGTGCACAGTACAGGACGAGATGCTTATCGGTGCCAGGAAGTGTATCATCACTAAAGTAATGGCAACATTTGTCGTTCTTAATGCTGATGCTTTTGCTACACGTAGCATTGTATAGCATTACACCACCGATGAAAACTTCTTCAAATGTTGTGCCACAGTCATCCTGCGGAAATGGCTGCATTTTAGAAATGGCACTGGCCCAGATTAGCATATGTTTTCGTCAGAGGTATCCCCAATGGGGAGATAGGAAGCCTCTGCCACATTTAATTTCTTCACATATCTACATTTGCTTATATCTGTATCTACACTAATCTCTAACCAAGTGGTCCTCTACATAGCCTATCATGACCATTGCTCATCGAGAGAATGTATACCGGTATAGTACTCTGGTTGAAAAGAGTCAGCAAAGAAAAACACAATTGTATTTGCCTTATTGTTATATGAAGAGGTATTAAACTATTATAAAATACACATAATTAATTAAGCTCAAACAGCTGCAAAAATGTTACATCTCATGTGGCATAATTATGAGAGTAGGGGATCTGGATTGAAAAATTATTTGAAGAAATCAATAGCCTCCATATCGCCTACAGCAAATGGCCTCCTTTATTATGACCTGCTGGCAACATAAAGCTGTAATGGATGGGAACAAGAAAAGAACGTTGGGAAATCCAAAGTATGTACAGCCACAATCAAATATCCACCTACACTTTCCTTCCATCGTAGTAAATATCTTGGTAATAAAGAACAACACGTGTATGATTTTGCAGCACCCCATAATAATAATTGAGGAGGTTGAGTTGTCGTAAGGTGTTGTATGATTATATTTTTATATGATACTGATTTATTTGCAAGATGGAAGGAAAGTGTCGGTGGTTATTTGATTGTAGCTGTACATGGAAATAAAACAACCAACAAAGAAGAGACAAATACTCACAGTGAAATCCACACGAACTGAATGCTGCATAGGATTACACATCCCAGTATCTGAAAGTAATGTATATGACTGTATATATAGGTGTACCTGCATGGACGGAGAATGATTACCAACAATAATATTAATTGATGATGATGCTATTATAATTCAACAAAAGTATGGCATGCTATATTACATGTACAGTTGCCTCAAGGTATTCCTTTACCCCCTCTTTTGTGTGTGGAGTTGATGTGGCAGCGTAGCAATACTAGAATCACATTTATGAACGAGACCAATCTCCCTGTTGAATCATAATTACGGATAACACAATGAATCACTGTTTCGGATTCTTCAATGTTAATAATGTATAAGATGTGATATTATATTGTATTAAATGTGATCCGAACATGTCCAGCGATGCCACATGCACTCCACAGCCACCGCAGGGGGTAAAGAAATACCTTGAGGCAACTGTACATGGAGTAAACTGGATGTAACATAAACAAATCATACTGGAGTGGGTAAATATTGAAGTGGGTGAAAGGGCAAAGGGCTACTGTACTTTACATAACAGTTAGTTATAATATTGCAAAGTCACCAGAGCATGCATGTTAATTATGGCGAAGGTTGTTTCTTCTAGATGGGGTGAGGAGGAGGAAATGGGGTGAACGCTACGGTAAGGGGGGTTCTCGTCTTCTAGCCGCTCTAGCGATTGGAAGAAATCTTTTCCCGCGTTAAGAACATGAAGTGGGAGCGTTGAGGAGCAAAGGAGAGCGGTAAACATGGAGCGAGTTATTAAAAAATTCCTGTAATTAACCACCTCTGAGGAGTATTAAGAAATGTCCTGCTAGTCGTACAGTATACGTATTCCAATGAGATGTGCGATATCATTCTAGAATTAGAATGTTTTTTTTAATTATGAGTAAAGCAAGTTACAGAAGCTTTACTATTTAGACATTGGATAATAAATCCTCACTCGGATCTTCATATAAAGTTATGAAATAAAAATCTACTTAGAAGGTGTACGTATTTAACGATCACTCACTTTTAGCGTTTTTGGAGTAAAGATCTTGGTGGGGATAAGATGTTGACATGCTACAGAAGAGAGCCAACAGAAGTGCCACTGTGCTCACTCCCTTACTCAAAGCCATGTTCATATGTTACTTATGGTGGCGATCCTCAGTTGGCGAATCACAGAGTGAATGAAATATAACCAGATTGGCAGGAATAAATCTGTAAAGAGAAATTACACAAAGTAACCTGCTGTATTATAAATGCTTAACACTTTCAATAGTTATCAAGTATGCCTTACTATATGCAAATTTGCAACTCTCAAATAGTGACTGGATATTGCATGGGTAAGTTATTGTACTGTACATGTGGTTGGCAAACTATAAATAGTACCATCCCTCTGTTCTATTCAACAAAATGTTACCTTGATTGTGATAAAGTTTCACTTCCTTGCTTCTTGACTGTGCAGTAGACAGAATTGTTGCAACTCACAGACTAAGAGTGCCTGGTATCCCTTTGATGGCTATGAGTGGCAGTAGATAGCAATTTAGTATATATATATCCAACAGTGACACGATGACGACAGGAAAAGGGACGGGAAGTCGAGATAAAACTCAGAATTTTTCCTTATATTTTCATTGTAACTTGTTGGAGGAAATTACGTCAAGTGAAAAAGTAGTACATATATAATGATATGGTATTAGTCAATCGTTTGTCCATAATCACACCCATTTATTCTTTTCTGTCAAATATATTTCTTTATTTTATAGATTTAAGGTATCAAAAAAATCAAGAGCTAATTGTCATTACAATGGGCTTGCCTGGCTATCAGAGATTTATACGAGAACTGAAACCAAACAACTTTAAATTTAACATGAAATAACGTACGTGCAATGTACTGTAGCCTACTAATCTTTAGTGCGAAGTTCTTGCTGCTGAATCTCGTGACGCAGGAATTATTATAATGCGCGTCACCGATAAGTGCGAAAAAAAAATTAGCAGGGGCGGATTTAGAAGGGTAGAAACTCGCAACTCCTTTTTCTCATATCAAGGAAAATTGGCATAAGTAATTCTCGTTTGCAATTCTGATTCTACTGGAAAAAACAGCTTGCCTAGCCCATAACCACTATTTCCCACTTAGTCATATCCTTATCTCCGTATAATTGTCACTCTTCTGCCCCCACCTTTTATTTGTTCTAACTTAATTGGCCCAGATTGACCTCCATTTATAGCGTTGTCATGAAGGGTTTGGTGTGATATAATTTCAGAAGCTGCTATAAAATATATAGGGTTGTCTGAAACTCACTGTGAGTACATGAGTAATCTACTTTGGCGTAACTGAATAAATTGAGCTGTTTGATACTTATACAATTTGTTATTGATTTATTATAGTATTTATAGACTGTAAGGCATCATCGCCATGGTAACCGTTGGTATGAGGAGGGAGGGAAGAGCAGATCGAATGCATCACCCTCTAGCTCCCAGCCCAGCACCAGTCTAGTGTTTGGGAAGCATTTAGTATTGGCAGTGAAGGTGAGCAGAAGGTTTTCAGAACCCTCCACCAAAAGGAGATGAGTATAGGCTAGGCTATACGTAACAATCCTATTTAACGTGGTTCAAGGGATGTATAGAACATTTATATGGGATGGAGAGGAGAAAATTATTGTGCTTGTGCAACAGAGGAATGAGAAAAATGAAAGTGAGAATGAATTAATTCAGGATGTGAGGAGGGGTGGTGGCAAGATTGGGAATGTAAAATCGAAAGTGGTAGGCTATAGTGATCGAGTGCAGCAAAGATCGGGCAAAGAAGGTTATAGTGCTCCCAACAACACATACCCTCTTGTCTACCACACGAACTCTATTGCTAGGCCTATTTGTACCAGACGAACCCCGATTTGTACTGACCTAGAGATCACTGGGAACTCCAAATTATAACTGAGCACCTGATTGGTACAGTGGTAGAGCGTTTGTCAGTTCTCTGTTTGGACCGAGCTTGTGTTATGCCTACTCATGGGGCAGGTTGTATGCTGAGGTGACCTCGGTTGAGGGGTGAAAGGGACAGAGGATTGCTAGCCCTCACAGACACAGTTAACACGGTTTGAGGTGTGGGTGGAGTCGCCTTAAAAGCCATATACATGTACAGCCATGGCTGATAGTGCTGGACCAGGATCCAAGGAGTGTTTGAGAGCAACTGAACAGAGTTCGAAAAAGCGAGTCTTCTAAACCTCTCTTAACATTGAAAATGGTTTGGAAAATTAACTTGTTCGAATTCTGTTCAGTTGCTCTCCAACACTCCTTGGACCCTGGTCCAGCACTATCAGCCATGGCTGTACACCTATTCTCGCCTACCTCCTGAGCTCATGTAGCCTACTCTCTTGGGTTCGAGAGGGCGGCCGCCCGAGAAGGCCAATAATTTACCATATACAAATTTGGAAAAAAAAGAGAAAAAAGAACCTGAAGCAACAGAACAAACGTGGGTAAATATTGAATGAATTACCGTTATTGCGTACGTTTTTTCTACCTTCATTACCCACTTATTTAGACAATTCTAAGACTATTTTTTTCTATGGCATTTCCTCCGCAAATGCCCCATTTCCAAGATAGGGCATATTCAAATGGGGCATTTTGAAATTAGCCTGACCTTACCTGACCTGACCTAACCTAACCTAGACCGCATCAGACTACCGGGACCTAACCTGGGCAAACTACCGTGACCTAACCTGGGCAAACTACCGGGAAATAATCGTGATAAAGTACAATAAATGACAGGGGTAAAATACTGGGACCCAGCCGGATCTGGCAACACTGCTACAAAACGGTAATTATTTCAATAAATACCCAAACGTGAGAGAGATAATCAGAGGTCAATACGTAAGAGACCACTGTCACATTAAAATTAAATAGAAAAGCGCCGATAAAAAGTCGTAATTTTTCTCTGCAACCTAGTACTGACGTCACTGAAAGTTCCAGATGTAAACAAATCTTCCTCGTGTGTGTGTGACTGGGTGTTGTAAACTAATAGTGGTGGACTGAAGTATTTTGAAGATTAGAGTATACCTGTAAGGTAAATTATTGGTCAGGCTTCATATAATAATAGTTTAGAAGAACCACAGAATAGGAAGTTAATTAACAATTTCCTTCATATTTATCAGGCTTCATATAATAATAGTTGGTATTTATTGAAAGAATTACCGTTTTGTAGGGTATTTATTGAAATAATTACCACTTTGTAGCAGTATTGCCAGATCCGGCTAGGTCCCAGTATTTTACCCCGGTCATTTCCTGTACTTTACCACAGTTATTTTCCGGTAGTTTGTCCAGGTTAGGTCCCGGTAGTCTGCCCAGGTTAGGAACCGGTAGTCTGATGCGGTCTAGGTTAGGTAAGGTCAGGCTAATTTAAAAAGCCCCATTTGAAAATAGTCTTAGAATTATCTAAATAAGTGGGTAATGAAGGTAAAAAAAACGTACGCAGTAACGGTAATTCTTTCAATATTTACCTAATAGTTTAAAAGAGCCACAGAATAGGAATTTATATACCAATTTCCTTTATATTTATATTGGTGTTTTTTTTTTTGCTTTACGAAGTCGGTTCCCAGTGTGACATTGCATCTTAAGTTAGGTTAGGTACAGTTAGGTAAAGTCAGGCTTACTCTAAAACATTGGTAAACATTGTGAGATTATCTGCATCCTCGATTTTCACACTTTTTGGGAACCAAAATCACCCGTTTCCTTTCCCTTTTTAATTTGGAGACTTTTATATTGTGAAAATACGTAAAAAGCATGAATATTATTTGTTTGTATTTACTTTGAAATGGGAGCGCGGCTTTCCTAGCAGGTTCCCGACTTCCCACCTCTGCGTGCAGTGTTGCCAGATACAGGGATACTTCCATGTTTTAGGCTAATTTTGTCCACACTTGGGAAATTGTATGAAGAATGTTCAATAAGTAGCCCAGTTGGGCGGGAAATTCAATCATTATAAATTGGGATAATTAATTTTTCGATCACCAGATGAAATTTCCTGACCTGACCTGATCTAACCTAACTTAACCTAGACTGTTGCTACCTTCAGGACCTAACTTTATGTCCTTTGGGACCCAACCTAGTGTCCTTCGGGACCTTTAAACATAAAATAGATACTGTGGATAGGGGCTAAAAGTATCTCGATTGGGTGGGTCAGGCGTAATGTACACAACTGCCTGTAGGCCCTTTCTAATTTTGCCAAAGAGATCTGGTAACACTGTCCGCCTGACCTCAGTTCGCCCCTCAGCTACATAAATGTTGTATCTTAAAATTGAAATTTCTAACAGAGAATACGTTTCCACAAGATAATTCCACTGGGTATTGATAAAGGTAATTGAACCCTATCTAACTTAACCAGTAGTTCGCTAGCGCAGATAATCGCAATATTAGCCTGGGGTAGATCAAACATGGTCAAAATGCAACAACTACCAACAAAAATATGAAAGTAATTGGTAGGTAACTTCCTTTTCTGTGGCTCTTCTTAACAACTATCATCCTACCCTTTCTTTAGTCAAAATATCCATGTACAGTATTGACTTTTTAGAAAGTCTTGATAGTCCCAGGAGGCCTTTTACCTCTTGTAAATATTACACTTTATCAATGATAATATGCAGTACAGGAAGCGTTAGTGGAACAAGATGCCGCAAGACGAAGGAGACAAAGCCCCTCCCCCAGAAATCATCCAGATGGTTAATGTAGAGGATGTGACTGCTGTCAAGAATCTTCTTCTAAAAGGTGAAGCCAAAGTGAATGAAGAGGATAGCAGTGGCATGACACCACTCCATCATGCTGCATATAAAGGAAATGTGGAACTATGTAAACTGCTTATCTCGCACGTAAGTACCTAAACCTGGTATGTACCGTACCGGTACATTTGATAATTACATTAAAATTCTAGCTTTCCTTGTGTAATATACCACTCATGTTTTATTAGAGGTGTTTGATCTTTTCATGACTGGCATGTAGATACCAATAATAACCCTTTCATATGAGGCATCATTTTGACATTTTATAAACTGTTACACTGCACATATTGGTTGTAGGTTGTAATGTTATTAAATAGTCAACTGAAAAACTAAATACTGTATGAACATAAATTTCGTTCTATCTAGTGTGAAATAATCATCACCATATCCAGTCATATTTTCTTACTGAATAACAATGGCAGGAAAATATTGATTTGTCAGACCCCAGCCATAGTAATGCAGTTTTTCATCCATGTATTGCAACAATAAGGATACGGTACCTCAATAAAGCAATGTCATCCTAGTTTGATACGAACGTTAGCATTCCCTCATATGATAGCAAATCCTGTTCAATTAGGCTATCATGTAGAGACTGACACTTCCTGTAAATCCATTCAGGAATGGATTACAAAGGGGAAATTTTACAACACAGTTTGTAGGTTTTATGTATTTAATAATGGGATATGTTTGTGCCAGGGTGCAGATGTGAACTCAGACAGCCATGACCACCGCTACTCTCCACTGCACTTCGCAGCATTATCTGGTAATACTGAGTGTTGTCAGCAATTGTTGACAGCTGGAGCCAAATCTTACCACACTAATACACTCGGGAGAACAGCCACTCAGATGGCAGCCTTTGTGGGCAACCATGCTATTGTGGCACTCATCAACAACTATGTACCTATGAGTGATGTCATGCAGCACTCCAAGCCTTCAGGTCTGGAAAAGGAAGCCAAAATTCCTCCATCACTTGCCAAGCCTCTGTACGAGCTCATAATGCAAGTAAGAACCTAATGTTGCATATTGTACTAGATTGGTAATTGTAATTGCCTATTATTATTAATTGTGCATTTACAATGTATTTTATCATAGCTTAACTAACACTTTGATTGTAGTACATTTACAGTAGTCTTATAAATTTTCAGATGTGTTTTTTAATTAGTTACCATACATAGATGATCTAACAATGTATATCCTAACAACTTTCAAAAACTTGAGTGAATCTAAATGTGCTGTATTCAGCCTACTTCACAAATATTAACATTCACCAAATACTCATTCAAAATATAATTTTTACATTAGAAAATAAATACCATACCTTAAAGTATTATGCAGCCTCTTGATCACACTGCTTATACAACAATAAAAGATTTTAACAATGAAGTTAGTATACATAACTACAAGGGTCGGGGCTGTTCGGCCAGACAGCTTGAGGAACTTCAACAACAACAACTACTACAAGGGTGAATAGACTTAAAGACATGATTGATTGAGGATGAGAAGACGACTAATCTAGAAAAAAGTTTTACCGTGGTTTGTGAGGTTTCTGGATTGACAGTACAGTTTTGTATACTCGTATATTTTTTTCTTAAAACAGTACGGTATGTGCCGGAAAGAAACTGCTGTTCATCAGTTAGCTCAGATAAGCTGCACTATACAGTATATATTGCTTTAGAATATCATAAGAGGAATGTATGGGAAGTGGCTTATCATTATTAGTATGTATGTAATATTGACATTTCTCTGTATTATTAAGATAGTATTATAGGCATGGTTGTGGTCAATAATAATCATCCACATATGTGTAACTCAAACAATTTGCTGTCTAAAGTTTTCACATTCACATATGATGTTTTTGTTTTAAGTAGTGTGTACCTGCTTGTAGTAAAATAAAAGATGGTACCAGGTACTTAACCTATTTATTGGAAAGTTTACCAGCTAAGGAACAGAGGGAAGCTGTCAAAACTCTTAGCCTACACGAGTTACCCCTATATGGATGATTATTTTTGACCATGACTGTACATGTGTTTTCCTTTCCTTCCATAGGTGAACCTTCATCCAGTCAGGATTGCACTTCATCTGGAGTCTTCAAGAGAGTTACAAAACAACATTACAAAAGCTTGGAGACTTCTTGATTACTTGTGTGATAAGGAAAGCAAGCGTCCGGAAAATGTGAATGAGGTGGGTGCCTGTTATTTTTTCCATTCTCCATTAGTATATGCATCACATCATTATCAATATCCCATTTTCAATTAATCAAGAGTTGTGTGTGGGTACAGTATACGCTAAGTTCACTACAATCACAGTGTCAGTGTCCTTGGCCCTTTACTCATAATAATTATATGAGGTGCTGATGTATTTGAAATGAGAGAGTAGTGAATGCCCTAGAAAAAGGACTTGTGTAGAATCTTTCCATGGCTGTTCCTTGTTTGTTAATGCTCACGGGAGAGCAAAGCGCGAGTAATATCAATTGATTTACATGAAGTTATAAAATGCCGATATACAAAATAACTTAAATTATTTCCCATAAAGGTTAATCATTTATATACTTTACTGTACTCTACTTACATATTTATTTATTTATTCTGTTTAGGTATTTAGGAGAGATGGTAAAGGAGTTTTTCACATTATTATTTAACAAAATATTGGAAGAGGAGTGGATCCCTGAGGAATGGAGAGGTGTACTGATAATGGTTTTAAGTGCAGTGTTACAGTACCTATAGAGGCATAAAGCTGATCAGCCACAGCATGAAAATATGGAAATGAGTAGTGGAGGTGAATGAAGGGTAAAGAGGAAAATTTACATGACAGTAGTGAGACCAGCAATGTTATACAGGAGGCAGAGTTGAAGTGGCTGTGATTTTCATTGGAGTGATGAAGATTGACAGAATAACAAATAAGTATATTAGAGGAACAGTGCAGGTAGGACAGTTTGAAAACAAAGTGAGAGGGTTAAGGTTGAAATGGTGGGAGCATGTACAGTCGGCAGCATAAGTTCGCTTCATTTCTACCTATGTATCTATGAGCTATATTGATGTTGTAACACAATTTGAATGCATAGATGACAGATATACTTCACACGTGGTAAATGACATGTTTTTAGGATAGAAACTGGTTCAGAATGCAACTATCTGGTCATATTTGCATTACCAAGTGCATAAGATGGACGCGAATTTATGCTGCCGGCTGTACAGTCGGGAGCATAAATTCGCGTCCAGTCCACGTATTTTATACTGTTAATATGACCAGATAAGGTTACATTTTGAACCAATTTCTATTCTAATATCATAAGAAATTTAGCATATGAAAAGTATGTCTGTCATCTCTGCATTTAAATAGCGTTACATCACCACTACGCTCATACTTACGCAGTTGCAAATGAAGCGAACTTATGCTGCTGACTGTACTTGTATAGAGGAGTGATTAGGGATGTACACTATTGGGAAGAAAATGCTGAGCTGGTAGGCAGAAGAACAGAAAAGGCAGAATGAGATTTTTGGATATGGTAAGGGAAGATATGCAGGTGGTTGGTATGATAAAGGAGGATGCAGGGGACAAAAAGATGGAGACTGATGATCCGCTGTGACAACCTCTAAAGGGAGCAGTCACTATAAAAATATTTCTATGTAGTTAATGTATAGTATTGAATGTTTATCAGCTAAACATACCTGTTGTATAATACTAGTCTCTTTAGGTGATCCACTTGTACAATTCACCGATATATTTGTATTGAAGAAATATATGATATTATATACTTGCAGGTCATCTGCATGAAATTCCACTATCTGGCATTTGTTCTGAAAACACTGGAGAAGGAAATGCAAAAGCTGGAACCAGGAACCATGGAACAAGACACTGCTAAGGAGACCTCAATGTTTGATAGTATCATTAGGAAGTGGCTAAAGGGGCGTCCAACAGACGGCTTTGAGGAATACTTAGAGTACTTTATAAGGGATGCTGTAAAGTCCTTCCCTTTTGTAGAGATGCCACTCTTCATGCAGCTAGTACGCAACATGACGGGGGGAAAACTTGGAGAAACTTCTGCTCTCTGTATTCTCAGTGGCTGTATCAATGGCCAGCGAGCCTTTCAGGATGACAAGGCATGCTCTACCTGTGGCCATGAGGAGAAAGACTTGAAAAAGTGTTCAAAATGTAAAATGGCTCAATATTGTAATCGATGTTGCCAAAAACTTCATTGGCCCATTCATAAAAAGTTTTGTGATAAGCTTTTAGTGGAATACAAGAAACAACAAAAGCAATTAGAAGAAGAAATGAAGAGAGAGGAACAAGAAAAACAAGAGGAAGCAGAAGAGAGGAGGTTACAGGAAGAAAAACAGAAAGAAAAGGAAGGAGATGGGGAAGAAAAATGTGAAAACAAAGATGTAAATGAGGGAAAGGAAGAATAAATGTGGACTACTTTGCAATAAAAATAATAATTGATGAATGACACACATTCATGCAAGTATAATATTGTTACAATAACTAGCCCCAATCCCGGAGGGATTATTTTCCTCGAAGAATGGTGGAGAATTAGCAAAGAAAGGGACAGAATCCCAGTGAAATGAGTCACACTCACTTTCACTCCCTTTTAAGCTCCCCCACCCCAACCCAACCACGAAGCTTTTGCCTCTATATGAAAAATCCTTTCATTCAGCCATGGTGGAAGGAGCCATTCCATGAACTGTCAAGATACAATAGGGCTGCTAGCCTAACATTTGCTAGGAGAATAAACTCTGGATAACTTTAACACCTGCCTGTTGTTCACGATTTCTTTACTTATGCTGTACCCATTCTCAATTCTTTCTTCATGCTTTCTTGCACATTCATCATATCACGCCATCTTCTCCTAAGTCTTTCCCTTCTTTGTCTCAGATAATCCTTCTCATACACCTTTTTCACCACTTTAGATTAATATACTCTTTCCACCTTGGAAAACTTTCCTCTGCTCTTGGATCACAACAGGATCTATTACCCCTCCTTACAGAACCTCCCCTGCCTTTTACATTACAGGGAGACCAGCTGGTGGTGTCAATGTCTTCCCTACCGAAAGGAGGATTAGTATAGGTAATGTTCAATGTGTGTTCAATGTGATGTGTATTCTTGACGTATGGTTGATAAAAGTGGTTGTTACCATGAATGTGTGTTTTCTGTAGCTAATGCTGTTATAATACCCCAAATCTAGGAGACAACAAAAAAATTGTAACCAATAAGTTGGGTCTGGGAGAGAATATGGAATGGTGTCTACAGACAATAATCTTACTTTACAGCCCAAAATGCCTGTAATATTGTTGTATAGTAATAAAGAGAAATTGTTTTTTACTATTATGAATACATTTTCAGAATGGTCAATATTGTGTTAAATTGATTTGTACCTGCTCACTGGCTTGGTGGTAAGAGCATTAACACTAGAGGCCCTGGACCAGGGGTGTGCAGGTTCAAATCCTTGGGGCTGTGTGCCATACCTAGACTATTTTCATTCCAACTCACCAATTTGTAAGCGTTTGTTCCGAACTGTTGTCGATCCTATGTACTCTTAAACATAATTGTCCATGTCTCGTATCCATATGATACTGCACAGTCAGTAAATAGTAAGGCCTTCAGGAAAACCTGTTAATTTAAAACTATATAATAAAAATTAGCACCAAGCCCAGGGGGATTATTTCACACCAAAAAATGGGATGAAAAAAGTTGAAAAGAAGTTAGAGGAAAGGGTACTGTATAAAGAATTGCTAATATGGGGCACGAGAAGTGCAAAAGGTGAGCAAGGAGGATGTAAAATATTCACTAAGAAGGTTAGATTGGGAGGGAGGATGATTGAGGAAGAAGAGGAATGTGAAGGTCAGCTGACGAGTGACGTGAAATTTGGGAGAAGTCAACTTGGAGATGATGGATTGTGAACGGAACCCAATAGCATTGACAGAGTGGGGGAACACCCCTCTCCATCAATTATGGCCAAGCCACAGGCAGGCAAGGCAGTTTCCTATTGTCTATAACTACTGCAATGAGATGGGGGCTGCCAGGGGGCCACAGACTGTCTTCATCATTGGGCAAGGAGGTTGGCAAAGAGTTATAAAAGCAGGATTGTTAATTTGATTTCTGAACAACCCAGGAATAAGTGGTGGCACATGTAAGAGGAATGCATATCGTCATATTTGGTACACTACTGTACTGTACAAATTAAAATTACTACACTGTTCAACTTTGTATATATCTTGTATTAATGGATGTCAAGTAGAGAAGGCGGATGGCCAAGGAAAAAAAGGACAGTGAGGCCACTAGCGCTGCCAGTTTACTTCACCAGGTTTCAACGTTCATCAAAACAGGAAAGATAATTTCCCTTTCATCAACCAGTCATTCTCCTTCAAATTGAAAAATTTAAAATGATTTGTAACCTGTATAGAAATTTCAGATATATCATCATCAAAATGCCAATACCCTTTCTCCACGGGGTGGAAGGCTCCCGAGGCAAGGGTGGAAATATCCGTAAAATGGGTCACGCTCATTCATTCCCCCTTTCAAGCCCACAAATTTCTCACCTCTCCCTCACAAAGTTCATTTAAATTTACCTTGGGGCAAGGAGCTATTCCATGGACTATCAAAATTTATAACGGAGTTGCCAGCCCTAACATACAGCACTCTTGGTGAATCTCTCACTCTTGCTTATCATACAAAAGTTATTTTGCTTCATCCACTCTTATAATCCGCCTTCTTACACAATCACTTACCTTATGGTTCCATCTTTTAGGTCTTCCCCCTTCATTGCCACTCAAAAGAACTTTCACACACCTTTTTCACCAATTTTGTACAGTATTATTCATTCTTTTCACATGCCTATACCATCTCGGAACACTGTCCTCAGCTTTTGATGAAGTGATTTGCTCACACCACACCTTTCATTGATTGCAGTCTTTTTCACCCTGTCAATAAAAATACAATATATATGGCCAAATCTATTTTTGCTTAATGTACAAGTATATATGTAGTATATAAATATGCAACAAACTTTGGCTTTCATTAACAACTTCTTTAATATATAATATAGGAAACCATCACAGACATGTGAAAGACATTAAACTACAGTAATGAAATCTTCTAAATACAGACTTTAATGGAAAAGCTGCTTTACCAGTTTTGAGAAGTCTAGATTACAGTAGAAATGAAGTGAGCTTAATTCGCTGTGAAGAGAATCATAAGCAAGTAAAACCATTAGCAGTTTAACTGTACTGGTATAACAACCTTTATTAAAATCTTAATTAAGACTCAAACCTGTTTCTTGCTGAGCTCAAACCTGAAAAATTCATATTCCAGTATAAAAGACTGTTCAACAGATGAGCCTGAAACATTCAAAATGCACAACATATGAGTACATTTGGAAAAGCAAAAAGTAATAAATGATCATGAAATTATCAATCCAAAACTGAAATACATTGTACTTAAATTTCATTATTATATTTAAATCAGCTAAACATTAGCAGTGTATCCATTTTTCACAGTTTGTACATGCATGCATAATGAAAGCTTAGATGACTCCACTCTGTGAGTACCTTGCATTCCTCAAACAAAATATATATAACCTCACTGAGTTGATATTCTAATTACATATGATCTAACAATAAAACTTAACTAATTAATTGCACAAATACATACCATCAGAATATGTAGAGAATAACTTATGAGATCACTCCAACTCCTTAGTTAGAGCTCTAGTATCAGTTAACAAATACAATAATTCCAATATGTCATACAATAAGACATTGTATTGCATGAAAGTGCCATCCTGGCATAATCAGGAGCAAATTGTCACTAATCCTTAACATATACCCCTAAAAATATATCAATATATAACACTGACAATTCCTTCCTACAATATGAGATGCTGTTTTTACCGTAAAGAAGATGAGAACTATGGTACTGTACCCTAATAAAAATGTAGATGAAATGTTTATAAAGACATTTTAATATATTATGAGGTCATGTAGACCGGAATGTATATCTGATCGCTTAACAAATTCTCAAGTAAGTTGCCTGTATTATGGTATATGTGGGTTGTGACAGACCGCCGGTTAGATGGCAGAACAGAGTGGAAGAGTATGTAAAGGAGAGAAACGTGAGGGGCAGAGGAGGGCTTGAACAAGTAAGGAGGGAGTGTTGGAACAGGGAGAACTGGAGACACTTCTGCCGTGGCCACCCCCTTGGGGGGAGTTCCCGGAGGGAACGAGGCGTCAGAGCTATAGATAGATAGATAGATAGTGACATTTGTCTCCATCAGTGATGGGAAGACCTAATATGTACACAGCTTACATTTAGAATGATTTCAGGACAGCACTTGAGAAAACTAAAATCTGTAAAGGAATAATTTCATTATGCCATTCATGATGTCCCTGGCAGAAGAGTAAAATTTGTTAAATAATACAGTAAATGGGCCTTCTATGAGTATAATGCTTCGTCCACATGGGCGATCTTTGCTTTGAAGTCTTTGCCCGCTGTGACGTCGGTAATGGAGAAAACTTGCGGCTTCTCCGTTTCTGATGTCATACCAGCTCGCGATTTCCTCATTTCTGACGTCACACGGGCAGTATTTGTTGAGCAAAGCTCGCCCATGTGAACGTGGCATTCGAGTCTATTGAAAAACATACAAGACTTGGCAGTCACCATTAATGTTACAAATATTTAAAAGTTAAACAGAAGGGTTTCCTTTTCTTGTTCAGTATCTTAATATCTGAACCAACTATGTTATGGAGAGTACATTATTATTTAGTCTATTATTGGATGCAATTTCATTAACTGGGGGGACATAAAGAATTTGTGTAATCACTCCCACACTCTTATTCTTTCCAAGTCATACCACTCTTTCCATACACCTCTCCATACCATCCCTCCTTAACCTTTTCCACCTCACTCTCATTCATCTTAAAGTCACCCTTGAGCTCATCATGCATTACCAAAAGAACTGTCCTATCCTCCTGGGAATCCTGCATAGTATAGTAACTGAATACCTTTGGTTAACATTACTGTACCATCAAATTAACACAGTTCTGACAATCGGGTATCAATGTGAAATGGGTCATAGTACTGTATGTTACTTGAAAAATTGTGTTAATACATTAAATTTAGTTGTTCCTTAACTTTCACTACTGGGACATTTTATCTCTAGGCATAGTGATTTAACTGTAGGAGAACCTTTTATTTAGCTGTACAGAAAAAATATAAAAGTATTATTCTTGTTACAATCCCCCTTTTTAAAATTTTGCATCTCCTTTTGTAAATTACTGTTGACTTTCAAGGTGTCGATGACAGAGAGTGTATGAGCTTTGTATCAAAACCATAAAATACAATCAGCGTCACTGTTTGTTAACAGATGGATCAGATACAAAGCATCACCTTTTGGAACTCTCTAATTTTAACAGAATTTATCATGGGGTGCAAAGTTGTTGATATAGCAAAGCTAATGATATATTTCTTACCTGTTCAAATATTAACAGAGAGCTGTATGTATAAAACACAAGATATGATGAAATACAGTATTGTAACTGAATTTATATTCTATCTACAGTATAGTCAATATAATACTGTTTTATAATACACATACTATTGTATCTAAAATGTCTTTTAACTGGTTTTCTAAACTTAAAAAGGCAGTGGGGTTTTCTTGGGCTATGGTATTATCAGAATGAACACAACTAGCAAAAGCCCTTTGTGTAAAACTATAACTGAGCAAATGAGAATCTGAGCACTGAGATCATCCATATAATTCATTATGACAAAAGCCTTCATTAACTCTACCTACTTATTTACTGATACTAAAGCAAATTATAACTTAAATGTGATTATGGTAAAGAAGTATAATATTCAATATCGTTCCTTTTCATCTTACAGTATTGCATAAATTTCTATTAAGTATGTAGTGGGGGGTTAAATATTGATTTATGAATACATGGTGTTGCAAGAGGATGTGGTAGATCCTTAGAAGATAAGTTAATGTATTATAGGATTTAATTGATTTTTAGAGATGTAACTAATAAGCACCAGTTATTCTGTTTAAAATAATCTCAATGTACACTAGCAGAATGTACAACACTACCCAACTCTCTAGCCTCTTTGTAAGATGACTAAGTATGAATGGGCAGCCAGATGTGCTACATGACTAGTAACTGAAAGTGTAAAGGAGTATACTATACGTGGCTGAGGGGTGAGAGGGTTTGGCGTATTACTAAACCTATCACCAAACTCTCTCTCTGCCCCTTCCGTAACACCCCCATCACCCTCATAGTTACCAGACATGTGGTTACAATTTCACATTCAATTGCCTTACACAGAGATCACAGAAGTTAACATTGTGGAACATTCTGTGACTGTACATGAGCAATTGCTAGGGAGGTGTGCAACTGTACTGTACATAACTGAACTCCGTAATTGTTGAATATTAGACACTTTCTTCATAAATTTTTGCCTCTGAATACCATCATCAAATCCTGAAGAGTGAAGGTTTCTCCAGTGACACTGTATATGCAGCAGATTGTCCACATAATTAACTGATAGAAAAAAAAATATATTCTGTACATAATAATTATAACTTGTAACTTACTTAACTTACAAATCCTTGTGGCACATTAATTGCATGTTATCTGGTTTGCTCATCAGCAAGATACCTGTAGATCATTCTTACCAGATTCTTGAGGAGAGTTACCAACATTATGTAGGCTACGAGGATGAGAGGGACGACCTAACGCCTTCGCCGGAAACTATTTCTCAATCGTCTCCACCACAATGACCTTCCATCATCATCATCATCATCCTGGAGTTGTAGGACATAGGTAAATAGATATGGCAGGAATTGATGAAACATCCAGCACTGCCATCAACAGGTTTCTCTTCACAAAATCATCAATCAACTTTATTTTTTGCACATCATTACAGCAGTCAATACTCACAGCCATAAAATCGAAAGAATCTGCTATCTTACGCAGCTCCCTTCCACACTCCTCCTCCAAAGTGACATCACAGGAGAGGGCACGATGCCGCTGCCAAGCAGGGCGGCTCACAAGTGTCCCGACCCCACGGCTAAAGCCCGAGGTGACGGGATGTGATGAGGGTGGAGTGCAGGCATCAATGTCCCTTCCTTCAGTGTCCACCACCAGGTCAGGCAGAGCCAGCACCAGCACTCGTCTACGGTGTCCACTACTGGCTGCATAATGAAGAAAATTTTGGGGGGGTTTTGTTGGAGCCATTCTTATAACACTATCACCAGACATTCAGATGGAGTTAGATTGCTTCACTGTTCACAGAGTATTCCATAATCATGCCTTCCAGTCTCTATAAACTTCTGGATCGCTTGGCTGACTTCAAATCAACATACTTAAGATTAGTGAAAAAAATTTACTTCAGTTAATACAAGCTGCATGTGGCAAGGAAATTGGACTTATTGTCATTCATATCAAAGCTCTGTATAGAAAACCGAAGGAAAAGTTATCTATATGATTAACAGTCAACAAAACAACTTAAATAATCTGATTCTGCCAGGAAGGTTGATTCCTTTATCATTGGCTTTTGGGCTGAACCTTAGAGTACAGAAAACACTTACAAAAAAGCTCAGGCTACCTTGAAGATCTAAAGATCTACACCATCCCCTCTACCCTGGGTCACTTTGATATTTTATTTCTATTCTTTTTCACCAACAAATCAGACTTTTCCTACTATCATTTATCTCTCCATAGTGTGTGTGTGTGTGTGATCCAATACTTTGGGAGACGGAGGGAGTTAAAATCAGAGTTTGGGAGGAAATAGTGGAAAGGGCTGAGTGAGGGAGATGGTGATAGTGAGATAGGACAGCAAGCACAAAGGAAAATTAAGGAAAGGAGAGACAGTGGAAGAACTGAAAGGGGGTTGCTGGGGTACGAAGTGGCGCCCAAACCCTTAAAGTACTTCTTACATCACTGCACGTAATACCACCCTACGTGCGAAACAAGGGAGAGAGAATTCGGTAATGTTATGATATGAGGAAACAAGGGAGAAAGAGCATGGTGAGGGAGAGAATGCAAAGAGAAACACTACTGACTGAGAGTGTGATACAGTGACTGTGTGAGTACGAGTGAGTGAGAGCAGGGTGCGGTGGAAGGACAAAGACCGCCCGTCCCCTGCCCTCCCCCTCTCTCTCTCTCACAGGTGGAAGACTGCCCCGGGCGTCGCTCGCTCACTCCCCCTCCCTCTCTCCCTCTATCCATCCTTGTCTCCTTTCGGGCTCTCCTTCTTTCTATCTATCTCTCCCTCTCCATCAATGCCTCCTCTTGTCGTGTCCTCCATTCAGCTTCCTGTCCCTGCTCCTCCACATTACTGTACTATCTACTTTTCTTGTCTTGTTTATATCTCTGCCTCTCAATTGTGAGTTTTTCCCTCTCACTTTTACACGACCCCTCTCTCTTCTACCCTCTTCTTACCGCAGCCTAAATCTTTGCCTCGCCTCCTCCCTCCCTTCTCTCCCTCCATGTCAGTCTCCTACCTCATCTTTCAGTAGACGTACTGTACAGTACAGTCATGGTCAAAAGTCGTGCACCGGGTGTATGAAAGTTAGCCATGTGAGTGAATCTTATCAACATAACATCACAGAGACCACCAGTTATAGTTTCGCACCATTTTCGATGCCGTTTCATTGGAAGGTGTTGCAGGACTATTGACCGTGACTGTACATACAGTATTCCTTTCTCTCCCTAGCTCTCCTCATCCTCACGCCCTCATATCTCGGGTCTCCTCTCCCTCCTCCTCGTACTCTTCTCTTCCTGGTCTATTCCTCTTCCTTCTCACACATTATTTTCCCTAACCTCACTCTCACGCCATAGTAGCTAATATCTATTTGCCTTCTATATTCTCAATCGAGGGTTTATAAGGTGCTGAATTGTACCTATACGCGGGTACACTTTAAAGGGAAACAATCAAGTGTTAATTCTCACGATGTTGTGACAATGAAGGGAATGACGTTCTGAGTATCTACAAACAGCTCGATCTCATCTAAAAAGTGCCTCGGGAACAGTAAAGTGCGTGATAAATGCTCCCTGACTATCAATCTCAGTTACGATCACCACCAGGAATAATAATTACTTCACAACGGGACAAATTTAGCTAGGGTTCAACCATCTATCTCCTTTGGTTTGCTTCGATCTTTTTCTATTTCAGCACACTCCGGTTATCTTGCCATCTCGCCTTTACCCTTGTGTATCTCGTTGGTATCTGTCAATGTGTGAGTTTTTTTTTTCAGTCTATCATCATCCACATAAACAAAGATCAGCACTTCTCTCTTCCTCAACCCCTCCCCCCTCTCTCTCTCTCTTTAAATCTTCAACTCACCTTCGCTCCTACACTGACTCACTCCTTCCCTACCCCTACCCCTACCCCACTCACACTCACTGGCTCCTTCAATCCCTCAAGTAATTCCCATATCCCACTCCCTCTCTCCTTCACCACCACTCACTCTATATCGATCCCTTGCCCGACTTGTCACCTTAGCAATAATTATCTCTGGGGACTCTCCACTTCATTCTCACATCGGTGTTCTCTTCTGTTTGCTGTAATTTAAACTTGACCAGCTTCCGACTAACTGACCGTCCCCTACTGTATAATATTATAACCTCTTGTCTGTCCATTCTGTAACCTACTTATATCATTTTGTACAGTACTCTCCATCCGTCCTGTAGCCTCCAACTATTCATCCCTCATAATATTCATTTTGTATCCTACTTTCTCTCCGCCTGTCCATTCGTCCGTACTTTATCCACTGTCGTACGTTGCATGTTTAATTTTCTTCTGTTCATCTTCTTATCTAGCCTATTCCTGTACCCTACTGTCCACTCTGTGCAATACTACTCTCAATTCTAACCAGTATCTCGCTATCTGTAACATCTACTATTCCTTGTACTGCACCCGTCCCGTCTGTCCGTTATGAACCCTACCGTCGGTCTCAAGTGTTCCCGCCAAGGTCAGAAGGACAGAAGAAGGGATGGGGAAGAGGGAAGGGGGTGGTGGTAGTGCCTCCTTGTTAAACCTGACTCGTCCGTCATTACATCCCTTCCTAGCCCTGGAGGGGGTGGTGGGAGGGGAGAGGGTAAATAGGAAGAAGTGGTGTTGTGGTAAGTTTATAAAGAGGGCATCACACACGCGTATTTTCTTTCGTCCGGGGATCAAACTAGGCTTCTGCCGTCCTCCAGTTTATTGTCGGGGAATTGTGAATTTGTGAATCTGGCCTAGGCAAAAGGACCCAACGAACGGAGGGAGATATAATATATAGTCACCTAGCTGTCAGAGTGAGGAAAAGTAACTTGCATAGTTTACGGTACGGAAGTAACAAGTCACGATAACACACGAGAAAAAGGAAGTGTAGCATGATGGAATTAAATAGGGAAAGCGTAACATCCCAAAGAAAAGTACGGCACTGAAGTAGCATGTCATCGTAATGTACAGGACGGGGTAACACGTGGGTGTAACAGGATAGGCCTAACATGTCAAAAGCACAGCGTCTATTACACCAACACATTAGTTTTTCCATTTGCCTTCGCCCTTCTTCCAGAATGATTGCCACATCGAAAAAGAAACAACAGTGGTGCCGGCAACTGTCAGAAGAGGTCAAGAATCGCGGCAAGTGAGAGAGCAGGCTGGGCGAGGGCAAGCAACGACCGCCACTTGTAAAGGGCGAGTGACGAGTGTGTTTGTGGGGACGAGGCCGTGGATGGGTATACGGGTTCGGACGCGTTGTTTACCACCAGGGGCAACAGTCAGCCAGCCAGCCAGCCAGCAGGTGTGGCGACGAGTCTGAGTGGATGATGGGGGGAGGGTTAGAGCAGAGAGAGGGTACGGCTGGGCAAGGTGGGCAGGAAGGGACAGCAAAATAAAGAGAGAGGGAACGACAATGAGAGAAGAGATGATGGGAGAGGAGACGGAGGGGCGAAAAACAAGGTGAGAAAAGAATGAGGAGTGGACAAACAGGAGAGAGGGGCTGAGAAGAAATGAAATTGTATGGATTACTCAAAGTGAAGATGACAAGAGTTAAAGATGGGAAAGGGCCCCCCTGAAGGAAGAGAGCAAGGGATGCATATGGGATGCGTAAACATAACAGAAGGAAAGAAGAGGGACAAGGGAAGGAAAACAAAGAAACATACAAAGAGAAATGGGAAGAAAGAGCAGCAAGTGAGGGAGAGGATGTGGGAAGAACGAAAGGGAAAGAAATAAGCTACAGGAAGCGAGAAGTCCTAGAGGGTGAGGGCAGATAAAGAGGTAGTTGGGTGGTCAGTAAGAAATAGTTCAGGACATGAAAAAACTACATAATGAGGAATGATTGATTGATATTAGGCGCCGCAACAGCGAGGTCATATAGCACCAGAAAAAGGTGATAGAGATGTCCAACAGCCAGCAGGAAGGACATAGAAAAGAAGGGACAGTTGGAGAACTAAAAGCTAATGGTTGGAGACGAAGGGGCGCCAAAACCCTTAAAGTATTGCCCACATCACTACAGGCAATACCCCCTGACGGAGAGGGGCACAATGAGGAGCCTAATAAATGAAGAAAAGAAAATTTGACGAGCTACGAGAAAGATACGTGATGACAGATGTGAAAGGAAAAGCAGAGGGAGCAGGACGGAGGAAAAAAATGAAAAGGAAAGGAAAGGACAAGAATGAAAAATAAGAGAAAAATCTAGACATTTTACGGGAAGGCGAGGGAACAAACAGACAGGAAAGAAGAGGGGAAGCCCAGATTATATATAATTAGGGAGTAGAGGAAGGATTACCGAACGGTACTGAGTGGGAGGGAGCAAAAACCATCGCAGATTATAAACAAAATATAATTTGGGAAATGAGCAAGAAGAATTTTTCACAGGCCACTACGGTCCACAACGAGATCGAACTTGTTTGCCTGGGGGAGGTTAGAGTCAGGAAATTCTTCCACTGGTGGTGGTCTGCGTTTCGTAGCATATTTTTGGACGAATTCATAGATCAATATTACCCCTATTAATCAACCCTACGTTGTCGACTGACCATCAATTATAAATACAGTATCCAAGTACGAGAACATTCCGTCCATCAAAACAAATGTATTTCCTTAAAATGTACTTCGTAAAACATAACTTCTGTGTGTATATCGTTGGGCACCCGTTTCTGAGCGTTGTGTGTGTTGCTAGCACCACACGAGCAAGCGAGACCTAAAGGAGGCCAGAACTATAAATAGCAAGCCAGCAGCTGCATAAAGGACTACCACGACACATGCCACAAGGGGAAATGAGTAAATACAGCAGAGGAAGAGGTTGATGTTACCAGAACCATGTAGATGTGATAAGGGTCTAGAACGCCACCGGTGTGTGTGTGTTTTGTTTATATCCCACACAATCATATCACCAGTACATTTCTTTGTTTCAATTGTAATGACCTATAGTTAGTTCCATTGGCCATCCCTTTAAAAATAGTGTATAAAGTAAAACCTCCTGTGAGAATAACAGCAAATATAAATATACATTTACAGTTGGAAGGAAACAACTAGGGATTGCGGGATAATCCTCAGCATGACCTTGAACTTTGATAAAACTTAATCTCCTTCAAGCTTATTGCAAACACAGTATTTTTACCTTTATACCGTAAGCGAGGCAATAATCATTCTTACTCAAAACAAAAGTTTGAAGAATATTCGTTCGGCCTCTAACGCAGTGAGAAGAAAAAAAACACTTAATGCCGATTCCAATACTAGACCCATAAGTTACCTAAAAAATTACTATAAAAACTAATCCCAATAAATCCACCAATATTCGTACTAACGACCTTTCAAACTGATCGTGACGTAATAATAATATTATAGGAATACAGCAAAGAAACATGTGGCACTGTAGCAGAAGCAGATTAGGTTAGGTGATGTGGCAACTATGTTTTTGTTTACATCGTAGCTTACCGGACGCCTATTATTATCCCTGACTAATTTTAAACAGTAATTTTCTCGACTAAAATTAGATAGTTATTATTGTCCAAGGGAACCACTCACTCCTGACGTTCAACAATTACACACTATATCAATCAAACAACGACATATATGTTGCGTCGAAAATTGATAGCCCGTTGTCCAGGAGTAAAAGAGTTAAGTCTTCCACACTAATTCACGAAACAGATTCCCCTAAGTGTATAGTTTGGAGGATTCGGTGGTTTCTAATCGCCGACAGTACACCCATATTAAATCTCCAGCAAAATGGCGTACAGCAATGTGTTCTAAAGAACGTCACACGACCTAACTTGCCACTGGGAAGCCTAACTGACACGAGGAGGAGTTAATGGGATAATATTATATAATTATGATCTTTCAGACTGCGTACACTATAAAACATAAGCAAGTACAGTACTTGGCACATTTCACAAAGTTCGCCAGCGACCTTACAATTGTACATTATATACATGCATATTATAGTTATTTCCTTTATTTTTTTTTTTACCGATATCTTTAAGGCAAAAAATTTATATTGAAAATTATCAAGCTGAAAACACTGTAAATTTGAGATACTTGTAGCATAAACAAATAGAAGCTATTGTTAACAGGCAGGAAACGAACAGTTAATTCAGATAAAGTTATATCAGACTGGTCTTCATTACTGTTATAGGATCCATTACTTTCATTATATACAGTTTAATATGTATAGTAAATATACGGAAGGTGAAGAGCAGACATTGTAAATAACCCCATCCATATGTATTTAGTTCTCGTAATGACCATTTACCTACTCTGGTCTCTTAACATCATTAATGCCATAACGTTCTCATGCACACCCCTCTTGTTTTCCACCCCCAATATCTAATAGTATATCGATACCCGAGTTCAGACCTCCACAAACACCTGCTGAGCTGTACCGTCCTTCACCTGTCTCGTCCGCTGCTACCGTACCCTTCCTTACCTCCCTCCCGCCCTGGCCACAAATCCCTCTTCCCTCCCTCCAACAGTCCTCCTCAATTTCCCTCGCCACTACCACAGCAACCACGAGGGGTCGAAGACAAGGGACAAAGAAGAAACTAGGGGTAGCTTAGGGTAGTCTTTCAGTCTCTCGTTTCCCATGAATACTCACTGCCACTTTAAACACAAAACATCAGTAAAGTATTGTTCAGTAAGGAAATACTCTCTACTATACTATAACAGGGGTCAATGGCAGGAAAGCTAACAAAATTAAGAATGGGGAACCTTGTCCTTTCTGTTTCCCAAATTTTACCACGAACATAACGCACCGTACTGAAGATGCATATAAATATACTATACAACAGCAATATCAGTCAAGGAATATTCAAGGGATGCTTTACCACAAGGCGTCAAGGAGAACCCCAAGGTGAGGGTGGGGCTGTGAGAGGGGACGGAGGCTGAGGAACAAAAACACTTGGGGGGTGGGGGGGTGGGGTGGAGTGGGGTGTCTGTTACCTCGCACGGTCTGGAGGGATCAGTAACCTTCAATCTCCAAACCCATTTAGCCCCCCACCCCATTCCCCTTACGGATCTGTTACACAATACCGGTACCACCAATATTAAGTATGATTGTATTTCATACTTTGATATAATATTGGAGTTCAGACTACGCTATAGATATGTATGAGAGTATAAATTATAACAGAGATAATACTATGGGAGTGCAGATTATGCTGTATGAGTACTGCTTGTATTATTAGTGTTCAGTACCAAATATGTTAACAGCTCCACAAAATTTATATATTCACAAAAGGAAGGCCGGGACTAAGAAGCCTACATAACGCGAGAGGAAATAAGTCCCTTTAGAGGACACCTGCAGCCAGCGAGGGAAGGGAGGGAGAGACCAGGCTGTGATGGTAAGCTCTGGGAGGAAGGGAGCTCGGGGACTGAGAGGGTGAGGGTGGGGGGCGGGGGTGCAAAGAGGGAACGAACTTGTGAAGTTGTGCTGTACCCAGTCAGTCGAAAGGGTGAAGGATGAGGGAGAGGGCAGGACAAACGACGAGGTAAGAGACAGGGATTGGATAATGGAACAACCAAGCTTGGTACTGAGTGAGGGGACAATGTTGGTACTGGAGTGGGAGAACAATACAGTAATTACAGTGTATTCTTTCAACCCAAATCAAAGGCCGACTGCTTTTATATAATTTAGAAATCCAGGCACTTTTTGTGTGAGACAATAATGTCTCCTAAAGCCCAAAGCTCATAAACTACGTAAATTATTCCACAGACTTCAGTTTTAGATAATATACTCGAACTCCCAAATGATCTACAGGAAAACCCTTTAAAGGCGAAGGCATGAGTGAGTGACAAGGGAGGCTGGAGGGCAGAAGATGAGGTTGAGGGACATGGCTGAGGTAGAAGAGGTTGGGTTGCTGAGGAGTAGTAGGGCAAGGGTGACGGGTGGATTGGGGTGAGGGGGGGGGAGGGGGGGTGAGCGAGGCAGGATTGGATTGGGATGCAAGATAAGTGATGAGGGGCAGGGACGGGAACAGCTTCAGTCTGTAAAGGGGGAAGAAAAAAACTGTGCTAGGCTAGAAAGATCTTGCACCACACAAGAGAGAGAGAGAGAGAGAGAGAGAGAATCTATAGAAGCAGCAAGTATAATATAAGATCGTATTCCGTACCACATAATAATTCACGACGCTAAAGAGCAAATGAGCTGTAAATTGCTAAGAAACACAAAGGCGAAATGACGAGAGGGAAGGAGAGGAGGGACACACAAGAAGGCTAGGGTGCACATGAGGACCAAGGCTGCGGTAAGAGGCAGAGAAAATGATATGGGACGGCGAGGGGAGTGGAGAAAGAAGGTGGTAGTGGTGGTGGTTAGGCTAGGTGGTCATGATGAGGTATGGTTGTGGAGGTGGTGGTGATGAGAGCAAGGATGGTGGTTGTGGTGGCGAGTAACGCTAGAGGATAATTGGAAGGAGGTAGTAGTGGTGATGGTGAGAGAAAGGATGGATGGTTGTAGTGATGGGGATGGTGAGGGGAAGGATAGATGGTTGTAGTGATGGTGAGAGGAAGGATGGTGGGTGGTGGTGATGGTGGTGAGAGGAAGGATAGATGGTTGTAGTGATGGGGATGGTGAGGGGAAGGATGGATGGTTGTAGTGATGGGAGTGGTGAGAGGAAGGATGGATGGTTGTAGTGATGGTGAGAGGAAGGATGGTGGGTGGTGATGGTGGTGGTGAGAGGAAGGATAGATGGTTGTAGTGATGGTGATGTTGAGAGAAAGGATGGATGGTTGTAGTGATGGTGAGAGGGAGGATGGTGGGTGGTGATGGTGGTGAGAGGACGGATGGTGGGTGGTGATGGTGGTGAGAGGATGGATGGTGGGTGGTGATGGTGGTGAGAGGAAGGATGGTGGGTGATGATGGTGAGAGGAAGGATGGTGGGTGACGATGGTGGTGAGAGGATGGATGGTGGGTGGTGATGATGGTGAGAGGAAGGATGGTGGGTGATAATGATGGTGAATGGAAGGATGGTAGGTGGTAGTGAGAGTAAGAATGGATGGTGGTGATACGAAGGATGGCTGGTGGTGGTCGTTGTAAGGGGAAAGGTGTGGGGAAGGACAGGTGCAGGTGGTGGGATGAAAGACGGTGGTAGTGAAAGGAAAAGGAGCACTCGGGCTAAAAGGAAACATCGCGCAAACAATACTGGAACGAAATGTGAATATCGCGCCTACGAGTATTCAGCAGAAAACACAAAAAATTAAGTCTCAGGACATACAAGAATATTCGAATCTTACCCTCTGCTTCCCACATACAGACCGCGCAGTTTAATAATGGCGTATCTGCCTCAATCATCTGTCCCAAAACTAAACTACTGGTAGTCATACGGGGCTGCTCGGTCAGACAGTTTGAGGAACAACAACAACAACTGGTAGTCATATCAGTAACTGTAGGAATGGAAGATGGGACGAACTTAGTGATGTATGGCAATAAACATTAAGCCAGCCTTGGCTTGAGAATATTATCTCAAGCGGTTAGGCTATTCCTACGTTTGATTTATCTCTTTATCCAACATTTGCTTGTCTCACTCGAGATCACCCCATAAAATCCTTACCCACAGGTGTTGTTTACTGTGTTACCCCAGTCCAATATCTCTCCTCCCTCCACCCCCATGGTCATCCTTTCCCACCCCCCAGTTAAGCGAGGGACCAGGCCAGGGAAGGGGAGAGGAGGGAAGATTTCCGGTGGCCACGTGTGTCCGTCGACCCTGCCTGGTCCCCCTCCCTCCCCTGGCTGACTCACTCACTATTACAGCCACCCCCACACGACGTGACTGTTGTGACTCCACGACTGTATCTGTATATAATGGTAAACATATGCAAGCCCATCTTTACCTTGCTGTGTATATTGAAGTGAATTTGTGTCCTTGAGGAGGCTGTTCTCTTATGTGTGTGTGTGTGTGTGTGTGTGTGTGTGTGTGTGTGTGATATTACCATCCCATTGTCATCCTTAATCTGACAAATAATAAATATACAGTAAATCATATTCCATTTTAACCTTGATTCTTAATCTGGATAAAGTAAAATTTTGAACCCCGAAGTGCGATCATAATAAGAGACGTCTCTATCATTGAGTAGTTTTGTCGACTCATCAACCAACAAACGAGTGATAACATAACCTTCCGTAGTAACAATCCCATTTGTTTAAGCACCCAATTTCACTCTCGGAATCGAACCTCAGGCCACAATACCCACAGGCACTCCCTTTACGTTCAAATGGTCATGGGTTCGATTCTCAAACATGCGGTGAAGAGAGATTAGTACTTACGACTACCATCCTCCAAAGAAAGGTCAATGAGATTGTCCCTGGATGGTCTAGGTGTGACGACAGGGGTGCGGTACTCTTGCTGTGGCGTCAGGAGTGGTTTACCATCAGGCGTGGTGGCAGGCATAGAACATGTGCGGCCATGTGCAGGTGTGGCTGAAGCTGTGGCTGCTACGGAGTTTGGGAATTTGGGTACTGGGGTTCGGGATGTGGCGAGGGCACAGATATCCTCGGGGCAGGATCGGGTCCTGCCCCGTCGCACTGGAGTAATGTCCTCCAGCAAAGGTGTCCCCGGGGGTGACGCTGGACGTGCAGGACGACGATGGGCGTGGGAGTTGGCACGACGTTGGGTCTGAGGTATGGCAATGGGTGGCGTGACACCTGGCCTGGGGTGACCGGGTGCAACAGGTTCCTCCTCGTCACTGGAGAATGTAAAGGAACAGGCAGAGGAGGGGGAGGGGATGTAGCCAGAATCGTGTCCGCCCCCCAGCGAATGCAATGTCAGCAGTCCAACGAGTTCTGTCCCTGGGGATGTGGGCGGCGTGGGAGAAGCGTTCTCAAGGAAGCCAGGGTGTAGGTGAGAGATGATACTAGTACCGGTGTGGGCAGCTCGGCCAACCCCACGGGAACCCCACAACCCACCCACAGGTAATTGTGGTGCCAATCTCCCCGGCACCAGCCCTCCCACAGCACCCTGAAGTACAAACAATTTGGCAAGGGTAAATAGCCTATACTGGCTTCTGGAGATTTAAGATAAATCCAAAAACAAATAATATTATTGAATACTGGATAGGCTACTTCACCACAACCTGGATCATTGGTAACAATAATGATGCATGACTGACCTTCACGCAGCTGTGTGAAATATGTATCACTGAAGATGGTGAACAACTGCTAGCTTCCTCGTTGTGTTCGTTGGGACTGAAACCCTGCTCAAATACGTCGTCAATTTCCCCATCATCACCCTCCTCCTCTTCAGACACAGTCCACATCTGTTGAATAAATAATACAAAAGTAAAAACATTTCAGTTACAGTGTCTAATACAATTATTACGAGGAAACTGTATTGCAACATAACACCCTGAAAATGAACAAAAACCCGTTTATGAAAACCCTTGTCTTACAAAGGATTGAAGTGACACAAAGGTACCAAGGTAGGCCACGTAAAAATCAATGCAACTCACAGGAAATGACAACACAGGAAATGACCTGCACCTTACACTCTCCCTATCCTATGGGCTATGTTTAGTTTCATCCAGAGCAGGACACACACACGATGATGGTCTAGCCTACATGGTCACAATCGAATAAGTTTGTGGGTTACACGCTCCACGAAAACCACACATACTTAATGAAGCGCTATGGTATTGGTGCCATATGCAGCATGAAGTTCTGACAGCATTATATTATACAATTGTTCCACGACAGCTTCATTCTCGTTCTAAAATTAATATACGGCGCAAATATCAATTTGAAACAATCATCATTCCCTATACCCTTTAGCCAATCATACAGTTCCACTCTACTGCAATAATTTAAATAATAATATGTGCAATCAGTAAAAAATTAATTCGAAGTAAAAAAACGTGCGGACACAAAGCACAACTACAAGTGATAGTGATGTGATGCTCAGCAGTAAGATGAGTGTACCTATATCCCCCCGAAGAACAAAAATGCGGACGGACAGGGGTTGAGACGAGTGTAACCAGGTAGTAGCGTGCGGGTACAAAGAGTACAACTACTATTTTTTTTTTTTTTTATATAGGCTATACCAACACCTACACCAAAGACAAGCTTCTGTCAGATTTTTTTTCCTTGTTTTTCTCCAGGTTCACATCAAACACTCGCTATTCTAACCCAAGCCAAATGTTGTTAATCCTTTTTCACACAACCCTCATAATACACCTCTCTGTTGCTGGGTGCTTGTTCAGAAGTAGCAACAAGTGTGTGTTGATCGCCTGGACCTTGGTAACGGGTTTCATGAAGTTCATGACCATTGTCTGAACCTTAAAAAAAAAAACAATGCTTACTTCACAAACACGTTTTAGTTTATCACGCATTATTTTGGTTATTCTATTAATTTCTGACCAAATTATCAGGGAAGAACCTATAACCTGTCCAGACTCCTGACCTAACTCAATCTAACCAAATCTGACGTGACTTAAACCCAACTTAACCCTAGAGATTGCCTCAGTCCTAATTAAGGTCTAATTTGGCTGATTATGTTATGTCAGATTAAAGGTTCTTTCTTCACAAAAGTTGGGTAAAAAAAATAGAACCAACAATATGAATGAAACCTTAAAACATGGTTGGAAATCTGCAGGTGGAATTGTTCTTCAGAATTACCAAATATACATGTAATAAGAAGGCATGAACCTCAATACTTCCCATTATCATTTATAAAACTTGTTTTCTTATTTCAATGCTTATAACGAACAGGTAGGCTACAGTCAGTTCCTACTCATCCCTTTGAAGCAATACGAAAGATAATACAAGTTACCTTCGCGGCTCAATATATCAACACCATTACAGTATACCAATTGCTAACTGTAAAGAACTTTATAATTATGCCTTACTCACCCCCTACTACACCTGAACAATTTTTCTGATCCAGTGTAAAATTAGGTATATCCTAACAGCTAAGTTACACTTAGTCAATCCTCTCTTTACTCCACGAGTAGCCTATACCTGGAAAAGATTTTGGGCTTTATGCCTATCGACTCATGGTGTTGGTCATTAAGGCAGTCAGTCTTGTTACATCAACACATCTTTCCCCAGCCTACAAGGTTGCAATCCTCGCTCTTACAGCCAGGTACAGTTGGACACAGGAGTTCGTGGTACAGCCAAAGTGGAAAATGCTCAGCTCCTCCCAGTATGAAATTCTTTAGCTACCAAAAAGATTTACCAGGGGGAGAACCTATGATGTGGGATAACTACGATAAGCAAATACCAGACAATAGTCACTGGACACTAGAGAGAGACGAGCATCTTCCACCTGGGCTTACCACGAAATCCTGTGTCCAACTGTACCTACTTACTGCTAGGTGAACAGGGACATATGGGGTTGGGAAAATGGTCCAACAATTCTTCTGAAACGGTAACTCACGCTTGCTAGGCTAGCATAATACTTGAAAATTTATTAAAGTAGATAGGCCTACCAAATTAGATAACTACCAAATTGGGTATTTATCTAGACTATTGCCGTTTGGTAGCAGTGTTGCCAGATCCAGCTACGTCCCAATATTTTGTCCAGGTCAGGTTCTGATACTTTTTCAGTTATTTCCCGGTAGTTTGCCCAGGTTAGGTCCCGGTAGTCTGATGCGGTCTAGGTTAGGTTAGGTCAGGCTAAATTAAAATGCACTGAATAATGCCCTATCTTGGAAATGAGGCATTTCCGAAGAAATTGCCATAGAAGAAAGGTGTCTTAGAATGGTATAAATTAGTGGGTAAAAAGTTAAAACATCGTAATACCATCCGGCAATAGAGTAGATATTTATCCCAAATTGTTGTTATGTTCTATCTTGTTTTCGTGTTCAGTTTTCACTGCTATGTATAGTAGCTCAAAAAAACTATATTGAGGAGGAGGGGTACGATGTTTCTGTAAATGATCTCTACAGCTCATGAAACCCAGTGAAGGTTTTTCAGTAGCCATCACCTGCGGTACAGTTGCGGCCATAATTCCCTTTCCACCCTCTAGGTGGGTAAGTGTAGAAGTGACGTTTCTCCTCCGACCTGTCAAGTGAGCCTTCTAAACCTCTCTCAACGTTGAGAATTCAATTGTTCGAACTCTGTTCAGTTGCTCTCCAACACTCCTTGGACACTGATCCAGCACTATCAGCCATGGCTGTACGTGTCAGAATGTTTCACTCGGGAAATGCGCAATACGTTTTTGAGCTCCTGCCCTTCTGGTCGGGAGCTGCGAGAGTTCTGACACTTCACTAACCATTGGATGAGACCGTGACTATATTGCTTCGGTTTAAACTTTAAAGCATCAAGGCAACACTATAATATCAATTTGCAAAACACAGTTTATTGAATAACGATTAGGCTACATGCCTTTTATAAAGTTTAAGAAAAGCCATAGAAAGGGATAATACAATTTACACAACTCTTGTAGGATAATCCATCATTCCTTGTTTTTACATGTTGGTGTAACTTATAAGTGCGCCAGTGCATTTTGACAATGTGTGATTCCCACCCCCAGGAGGCTGGATTTAAGGGTATAATAAGTTAACAACACAATAAATAGTTAATATTTATATGTTCTAGAATTAGCCTGACTTTACCTGATCTAACCAAACCTTAGATGCACTGTCGCACCGAGAAATTACTTCGTAAAGCAAAAACAACCCCCAATTAAAATATGAAGGACATTGGTAAATAACTTCCTTTTCTATGACTCTTCTTAACTCTACCCCGCAGACACCCGACTGATTAAAGCAGGTAATAAACACATTAATACTATTGTCCATAATAACACCATTGCCAAAGTTGGTATGGGCATTGACAAAAATTCAATCACAACCTTATGAGCTACACATAATTAATGGTATACTATAATAACAGCTGTACTTACTCTATGTTCTGCCATGTTGAAGGACTGGTAGTGGGTGAAACGAATTACTGTCAGTACATGAAATTATTCTTCCAACTGTCCAACTATGGTATAGACCAGAATAGTAACTTGTCACGTCACCTTAACGCATCACATTCACTCACTCGTGTTTTACAATACTATGAACGCCCGGGCGTATTTAGCTTGTGTGTCCGTGGTCCTGGAAGTGGAAGGAGTGGCGTTGGGGTTGCCTCGTATAACCCTGCAGTGTTGCCAGACGGATGAGTCCATCTGCTGATTAATTTCCCCAAATCTTACGGCGAAAATTCCCCATTTTCTACTTTCCTCTTAAGCATGATTAAGTGTCATAATTAAGTGTCTATCTCCATACAGCAATATATTCAATAAGAAATTATTATGATATAACCACCGTAGAAGACAACAGTATACAAGGGTAATTATCAATTATAAGCAAAGAGTAATTCGCAGAAAACATTTGCTTGTTAAAAAAGCTTCAACCTGCACTTGAGAAGCTGTTCTCCGTTATGAAGAGACTTCAGGGAAATTTGTAGGATACTTAAAAAAAAAAAAATGGGTATTTATAGAATGGAAATGAGTTCCCCGTGAAAAATACCCAATAGAAGGAAAGTATAATAAATATTATTTCTAAGGATATTCCCCAGTTAGAAAGATTTCCATCATTATTATAAAAGTCCTATATCTAGGGACAATACCCCAAATTTGGTAATATTGCTTTCTGGGTGGGGGACTGGTGGGGGACTGTGGCGGGATTGGCGCCCGTTTCACAGACATATATCGTACAAACATTATATTTTGCTTACCTAGTTTTCAAATATTCAAGATATCGCTATTTTCATACAATAAAGAACTTGTTTGACTAAAATGATTAAAAAGAGCGTTGACAACAGTAACGTAATCACACGCAGTTCAGGATAATCATACGTCAGGCAGCGATGCGGATAATACCCATAATAATATAGAGTACTGCAAGTTGCATCATGTCCATACCCTCCCTGTCTCAACTGTAGCGTCTTAATTACCAATTCACTGTTAGGAATAAAACAAAATATAACAGTCTTGAATATCACATATGTTAACTAGATGACACGAATAACTATAATCAGATGTGTGTGGTGTTATGTTATGTGGGAACTCATTGCAATATAAACGATAATTCAAAGATAGGGAAGCGATTTTGTTCATAATTATATGGTAAAATATGACTGAAACCAATTACTGTACATGATAAGACCTGCTGGGTAATTAATCTATTGTGTAAACCTATTTGATAAGCATGACACACGAAGCTTAATTAAGGGACCCTGTGTTGTAATCAGAAAATTGGAGGTAAATGAGTCCTTCAAATAATGCCACGAAACACCACCTATAAGGAAGGAGTTTATTTCGTGGCATAGTCAGGAGGAATCAGAAGCCTCCAATTTCTATACACGATCACAGGGTCCTTAAATAAGGGGATAGCATACTTTTGGTACACCTTATAATAATAGAGCTCCTTGACCCCTCCAAAGTATGCCAGGAAACAGGACCAGAATAACAAGAGTAATGGTTGCCTGTTACTTGGAATAGTTTGGAGGAATCAGTTGCTCCAGATTTTTCAACACTGTACTTTCCTTGTAAGGGGATAGTACACGTTTAGTACATTGGAGTGCCTTGGTTCCTCCAAAGTATGCCAGGAAACAGGACCAGATGGACAAATACAATGGTGTCCTGTTGCTTGGAATAGTTTGGAGGAATCAGTTGCTCCAGATTTTTCAACAACACTGTATATACTTTCCTTTTAACTAGGAGTTACACATTCAACCATTCAAATACACTCTAATGGTTGTAGAAATTACCCTCCGTTATAATAAACATAATTTGACAATCTAAATAAACAAGGCTATATAAGATGGTAGGGACAGACATGGTGTGTGTGTGTGTGTGTGTGTTTGTGTGTGTGTTACAGTAGTTGGCCTGAGTCACTCCTATACCGGTGCCTGAATTTGTAAGTGCGAGAGATCTTCCCTCGGATAAAGAAAAGAGTTTGGTGTTTGTTAGCTACAGCATGATACCTTATAAATATATACTGTTAAGGGATATTCATAATTATACCGAAGGGGTCAGGCACAAACTAAAATAGAATCCCTCCCCCCCCCCAAAAAAAAAGGGCGAGATGCAATATAATATCCAGATTATTATGCAAGGTACAGCCAAAATAACGAGGGTCGTGAGTTGAAAGATGCAAACAGCTATCCAGAAGCAGCAGCTGTAGTATCACAGATGTTCTCACACAGTCCACAACATCTCACCCACCCGTCCACCTCACTTACGCTGCTGTTGAAAAGCAGCAGCTAAAAGAAAAGTGATTGTGTATTTTTACTCGAAAAAACATAACACAACAAACAAGAATGCGCCAAAATTATACCAGTGGTTTACTTCACTTTTCACTCATGCATTGCATAGCCTCCAGAGCCTTGGTTAAGTTACTTTAACAGTTCCCTCTACTTCAACTACTGTATTATGTTTACAGGTGAACAATAATTTATAATCGTCCAATAAACATCCACCTCCAGTGATATATGGCCCTTCTTTAAACAGGAGAAGGTAATACAAGATGATCTTCACGAACAAAAAACACTTGTGTAATTGTGCAGATGAGAGCAGCAACTTCATGTTAGACTGAGGTGTAATTTGGCATGATTATATGTTGGGCAGGCGCTCTTCGTGCTTGTGTCTGTATATCAATGTGCCGATATTCACTAAATATTTACTTATATAATAATGTACAGAAAATGAGCTTGTAGGGGAAGGACGTGAGACGATAACCTGAACTTGTAACTAATGTAGGAAGGTTTGTTATCTGAGAAAAAGTTATGTTATCTGAGAAAAGTGATACTACTATATAGCATCACAAAATGCATGAATTTTTAACGTGGATCAGTTAAAAAAATACCTACACATGAAATCCTAGAAATGCGAATAGCCTACAGACGAAAAATATCTCTTGTGTTCGATCGAGCTATACAGGAGTGCGGTGAGGTGCAGTGAGAACGGGAGCAGCAGGAGTAAAAGAGTAAAAGAAGTACAGTATATAGGACTTAGGAGTAAATCAAGAACCCGTCAAAGGAGAACACACGACCAGGGGTGAAGACAAGGCTACGGAAGACGTTGGTAGAGGTGGTATACTGTAGTAGTGGTGAAAAGAAGCTCTCCAGGAGTGAGGACACGAGCAGGAATAAAGAAATGTGCAACAGGGATGAAATTATGGGCAGAGACGGGGGTGAAGACACAGAGAGGGGCAGGGGTGAAGACACAGAGAGGGGCAGGGGTGAAGACACAGAGAGGGGCAGGGGTGAAGACACAGATAGGAGCAGGGGTGAAGACACAGAGAGGGGCAGGGGTGAAGACACAGAGAGGGGCAGGGGTGAAGACACAGAGAGGGGCAGGGGTGAAGACACAGAGAGGGGCAGGGGTGAAGACACAGACAGGGACAGGAGTAAATACACAGACAGGGAGAGGAGTAAAGACACAGACAGGGGCAGGAGTAAAGACACAGACAGGGGCAGGGGTGAAGACATGAGTACTAACAGTAAAGACAAGAACAATGGGATTAAAGACAAGGACAGTACGAGTGAAGACAAATGCAGTACAGGTGAGGACAAGGGCAGCAGGAGTGAATGCAGGGGCAGCAAATGTGAGCATATGGACAAGAAGAGTACAGGAGTAACCTCTAGACTGACCACCACCGAGGAAGTAAACAATGACCACGAAGGCAGAGTTGATGATGGCTGGGACTGGGTCGTCACTTTCGCCGCCTTTATGATTGATGTGAGTTGTATCGCTGACCGTGAACCCTATGAGTTTTCCTGCAGTGGTTTCTATTCAGTGGAGTTAATCTTGGTGTAAGTTAAAAGGCAAAACAGGCTACAAAAGAATGATTAATTGATATTCCATTTATATTTTTAGGTTGTGCAGTTGTTCTCTGGCATCGTCAGTCAAAATACAACGACTAAAATTATCCATTAAGTTAAGGCAAAAGCAATCAAAGTCTAGCCTTGCATATCATTCTTCCTCACAGCTATTCACAGGCACAGCCAAGCATTCCTTCGGTGTGATCTATTCCCGTTACTTCCTCAAACTGGGAACCTCAGCGACGCAGGTGTCTCTCATCTACAACTTGGCGTATGTGTTGTCTGGCTTTACCGCCTTCCTGGTTGGTCCCGTCCTTCCCGAGTCTATGTTGAGACGCGTCACCTTCCTCTCGGGGCTCTTCTATTCCGTCGGCATCATCGCTTCAGCCTTCGCCACTTCAGCTTTGGGAATATTTTTCTGCTTCACAATCGTATCAGGTAATTTACAAGTTTCCAGAAGTCCGATATTTTAAAGGTCTTTACCTACTTTTGTCCATCAGTAAATCAGTTATACAGAGAAATGTTGCAGAGAATGTAGGTCACATAATGTACAGGATAAATAATGGATTAGAGACGAGAGGATTGGAGACAACCTCTTATCATCATTAGTCCTAAGTTTAAGCGAATGAAACTGAGAAGGAGTAGTTATTTTTTTTCCCGAGTGTGCAGTTATTTAAGGTAAAAAATTAATGATCATGCATGTGTGTGTTTTTTTTTTTTCAGGAGTTACCATCATGCTGTTATCGGTTACAAGTTTCGCTGTAGTTACCAAATACTTCAATAATCAGAGTACTCCAGCAGCCCTCAGCTTCGTGACGTCAGGGTACGGCGTGGGCCAGTTTCTGATGCCGCTCATCATCACTCGACTGCACATGGAGTACGGCTTCCAGGGATCTATACTCATCACGGGGGCCATCATGCTCAACTTGTGTGTCTGTGCCATGCTCTTACATCCCGTCGAGTGGCACATTAAGAAACCTCATCTCGTATCCTTGACAAGACATGGCAGTAATCCCCAAACCTATCGAAAACAAACCTCTGCAGGCCATCAGACAGCACCACTGAAGTCACAGATACAGAACAGAATCACTGAACTAGCGCTCAGTAACCTTAGGCTGCTCAAGTCCCCCACCACTTTTGTTGTCAGTGTTGTGATGTCTCTCAATCTGTTCGCCCTCATCAACGTGGGTCCAACAGTACCTTTTGCTATGATGGCTGACGGCTTCAAGTTGGAGCAGGCAGCAACCTGCATGTCTCTGGCAGGAATATGTAATCTTATGTCCAAACTGGGGCTGTCTCTCCTAACCTACTCACCAGGCACCAACAAGATCCTTCCTATGTACATCGTTGGATCTCTCATCTCAGCTGTCTCTCTTGTTGGTAAGATATATATATAAGTACAGCCACGGGCCAACATTTCAGCGGGACAACTGAAAAAAATATAGAGCCAGCATATATTTTTCTCGTATGTTTTTCTGTGTTGTTGATATGCTGATTAAATTACAAACGAGGTATACCAAAGTAAAAATATAACCTGCTTGCATACTTTTCCTCCATTTATCCGACCTTCTTTTGTGTGTGTATGTGTGTGCAGTGTTCGGGCAGGTGAGTAGCATGGGTTGGCGAGCAGTGTCCCTGGGGTTGAGTGGGTGTGGAGGAGCGATGGTGATGGGTCTGCCAACACTCCTGGTAGGGGAGCTCCTGGGACCCAGCATGGTGCTTCCAGTTCTCACCACCGTTCACTTCATCTCGGCCATCGTCATTGGCTTCATGGGATTTGTACTCGGTAAGTTGTATATATTCGGTGAGAGTTTCAAACTGTGTTGTATAGTTCTGTACACTGTTATAAATAAGTACACGAATTCACACTAACATTCACCCTCTCTCTCTCCTTTACACACTCACAGCAATCTCACAATACTGAATGATAGCAGAATACTTGACTCCAATCCAATCCTAAAAACACCCCATAGCAGTAAAGTGTTAAGAAAGTATTTTATTTTTTCCTGGTATGGCAGGAGAGGCCCACGACCTGAGTGGTAGTTACACCTCCTGCTTCTGGTTCTTAGGGGCGACGCTCCTCATGGGAGTTTTCCTCTGGGTCTTCCTACCCATCGCCGCAGCCTTTAAACGCAAGAGAAAAGGTCAATCTGTTAATGAGCTACAGTCACATCAACATTTACAGAAGCATGCACACACACAGCTGCCTCACAACCACCCACATACACATACACACTTGCACCACACACACCCTCATGTACACACGCAATTGAATCACATACAACACAACCTTAACAACTCGGTAAAACTTCCAATTCTGCAGAGAATTAACCTTGCTTCCAAGCGAATGAATTATTCAACTCTACAGTAACTTGACACCAATTAATATATTTTAACTACGGGTTTTAAACAATGTTTACACTGTCTACACAAAGAAAATCACATAGAAAAAAACTGTATGTACTGTACTGTCCTACACGCCCATTTAAGGTCATAACATAAATTTCAGCTTTTTTTATGAAGTATAAACTAATAATTTTGACGTTGTGACTCTGCCCTTTTGGCGTTGTGACCCCGACCTGTATTAAAGAGTGTTCTCAGAATGATACAGTGTAATTTTACTTCATCATGGATCCAAGGGGTTAATCCTCCCTGTCTATTGCTTCTATGGCTTTGCCTTCCAAGTTCCCTTCTGTAATGGATTTCCATTAGTTTACATATTATATGATCATTCACGGAAGCCTAAAGGGCCGAACAAATAAGATTTTGATCTATTTCTGCCAGAAAATAGAACAAGGTATTTGAAATGAGTACATGATTGTGCATTAATTGGTACTGTAGGCTACATACCTCAGAGGTTTTAAGGTGTTACTTGTGAGAAATATAAGACAAGTAAAATGTAAACTTTCTTAGGTTCCTTGGTATGGAATTTTAATGGCATGGAATAATATATATAATGAATGACTTTCCTTATGTACTGTATAGGTAAGCTGATTAAGTATCCATATAATCACTAATATGATAACGGTGTATATATGAGGAGTGTTGCCTCGAAAGTAATATACTGTATAAAGTTCTGAGACATAGATATAAATATTTCCTCGAAAAATTATTAATAAAACGGGAAATATTAATTGTGTTGTTATTTTCTTAAAATCACATTGCCACCTTGTTAATATGGTTGCTTAAAGTGAAAAAAAAAAGACTGAATACTAAGTACATTTTCCCAAAATATTTCTGTAGTACATGGCTGCAGTATTTTTTTAATTTTTTTGCCACATGGTAAACAGTTTTCTCGTTGTGTCAGCGTTCATTATGTTGTGTAGAAATAAATACTTTATACCATATATACATGTAGCCTCTAGACTCTATAGGAACAAGGCTGGTCCATTTCCTCCCATATCTATCAGTAGTCCTTCAGAGGTGTCCTATGCAATTCTCATCCCCTCTCCCTCATAAAAGTTGAGATAGAGAACACGAGCGAACCATCCCGACAGACCTGGGGAATCATATAGTAAACCTCACAAGAGACGAAACTAACCAGAAGGGAGATCATTTTATAGCACAAAAAAAGACATCTGCCGCTCCCTTTCCATCCCCCCTTCCAAACCAGTGGAATGGAGTGTTGTATGGAGCAAGTGTAATAAATCTAAATGAAAATGAAATAAAGAGATTGCAATGTATAGAAAGATACTCAGAGGTTACAGGAGTACAACATGTGCCGCCTTGAGAGGGCAAATTGGAGCTTCTAGTATGAAATCAAGAATTTTTAAAGCAAAGCTACTGTACACAAAAGAAATGATCAATGGGCAGAAAGAGATATTAACAACAATATTAGAATATATGAGATGCAATAAAAGAGCTGAATGGAAAATAATAATAAAAATGATGAATGTAGTTGGCATCAGATATGGAGAACTGAGAGAGAGAACAAGTGAAGAGATAAAAACAAAAGTTAAAATGTGGGACTCTACAGAATGGAAGATGGATATGGAAAGTAAGACAAGTCTAGATATATATAGACAATGGAAAGGGGAAATTAAAGAAGATGATGTATATGATAACAGGTTTTCTTCAGTATTGTTGTTCAGGGCAAGAACTAAGACTCTAGCACTAAATTATAACAATAGACATACTATAACATACTATAATAGACAATTATAACAATAGACATAACAGCTGCAGTATTTGGGAATAACCATCACTTCCATCCCTCTGTGGCTGGTGTAACAACCCTACTATGGTTCGCCACGCCAAACTATCAGCCGGGCTTCAGGTGGTTGGCTCGACCCCTAACCGGTTCTTAATTAAGGAAACAAACCGGGCTTCAACCGAGCTGACATAGTGGCCCATAGTGTTATTATTAGTCAGTCTCATCACACAGCGAGGTCTGATCACTTCTCCTGGCGTTGGGCGAAAGCTGGAGTTAACTATTCTATCTCGTCCCCTGACAAGTATATTGTGTTGCTATTTATCCAATTGGGAGTGTCTCTATTATATAATTAGTGTCTGTATAATGTGTTAGCTCATATAGTGTGTTAGTCCTTCTATAATGTGTTATTTCTTCTATGTGTTATTTCTTAGATCATGTGTTAGTAACTTGCTCACTCCCCATTGTTCCATATTCTTTCGGGATTTGATTACTATTATTGTTCGTAGGTTAAGTATGGGTTGTGGTGAAATCTTGTTAATATATGTTTTATAGTAAAAACCTTTTTCATCACCTGTTTTTGTTGGCCAATGTGGAAATCGGTGATAAACCTCTAGACCTCTACTACACTGGTCATAACACTGGGTACCAGTTCGGAAGTTGTGACGTGTGTGTATGTGTGAGTAGCAGTTGACCTGGGCCACGGTAACGGGCTTGATGAAGCCTATGTCCAGTGTCGGAACATATATATTAAAAAAAAAAAAAAAAAAAAAAAAAAAAATGCTATATAATTATGTGGAGCTGAGAACGAAGACCTGATGCACTTCTTGTTGGATTGTCCCCTATATAATGAAGAGAAAATGTCTACAAGAATTACAAAGGCCATATGAAGAGAATGGTATTAATATAGTGGGAAGAATGTTATTTGTAAATGAGAATATGGAATTGAAAAAGGAAACCCTAAATAAAATGTGAAATAAAAGAAAAATTAAAATTAATGAAATGTTATAGGATAGAAAGAAAATGCAAGTGCCGATGCAAAGGTGATACTTCGACACACAATTCAACCAGCAACATCAGGGGACAATATAAAATTTTAAGTCTAGTTCAACGTCCCCCAATGACATTAGTTTTCTGTGAGACTTGAAAAGAACGTATGAGATGGGAGACTCAAGTGTATACTTTACATCAGTATTTGCTCTTCGATTGTAAAATTAAGTGCAGATCTACGGGTAAATCGACGAAATGCAACCTATGTTGCACTTTCCTGGGGTTCTGGGGTTCTTGAGCAGGAACCTCACTTACCAGGTAGGGCCCTACTCAGCTCACAGCAGCAACGGCTAGGAACGAGCAGAAGCCCAAGTCAAGGCTATGGTACTCCAACCAGGTGTTCAGGCATAATGGCATTGGGAATAAAATGAGGTGGCTAGCGAGATGTACCCCCATAAGGAAAAACAACTACTGACGGTCAATAGGAATTGTAGGACGGTTAGTAGGTGGTTGTAAAAAAGGAAAAAAGAGAAGTGATGAGATTTGTAAGCAAGCGTTCAGTTTTCAGCAATATTCATAAAGAGGGTTTCCCAATTCTGCGTGTAGGAGTAATTTAAAACATCTTAGGTTTGGTGCATTAACAGTACCCTCTGAGAGTGAGTTCCACAATTTAATCACCCTACAAGAATAGAATCTTTTCCTGATCTCGGTGCTGGAGTATTGAACCTGGATCTTAAAACTCTGACCTCTGGTACCAGAGTTGGGGGCCATTACAAGAAGATCAGCTGGAACAATAGGAGAGACAGACAACGAAATTATTGCTTATAATACATTCGTTCGGCCACACTTAGAGTACTAAGTGTCTTAAACAAGACACAAAACTAGACCCATTGACAACAGATGATATACAAAATCACAAACAAGTTAGTTGACATAAACAAATACACATATCTACACCCTACAAGTATACGATCCACTAGAGGCAGCCACAACTTAAAATATCATGCATACCAGACAAGCACTGATATATTTAGGCACTCATTCTTTCCCCGCAGCATCCAAGAGTGGAATCATCTAACATCTCACGTAGTTAATAGCCCCATTCTTGCCATGTTTAGAAATACGATCACCAATCATTACCTCCCCAATCCTAATCCTCAATCCGCAGTCCCTGACCCAATCCACTCTTAATCCTAACCCCCTACCTAATCCTTCCCTGCTGGATTCTTAAATCCCCCGCACAACTCCCGCATATTATGCTGCCCATGAGCGGCCCTTTGCGGGACCCACAACTTGAACTTGAACTATGTGAAGGTATCGTGGAAAATCTATCTGGAACAAGTCCCCTAACATGATTCCAACTTCAAGAGATAAAAAAATCATTCAGATCTTAGATATACTTTGTCAAGAGACGAAGAGGAACATATTTGTAACATTTTACTATTTCAAGAACAGTTTATTAAAGAATAAGGACAGGATCACGTGCCTTCAAAAAACTATAAAGGTTACCTGGAGAGCCGTATAAAAGGCAATCTGCAACCAATGAAACCATCGTCATTTGTCAACAATGTCAAGACTCTCGAGTGTAAACAAAAACAATGGCGGTGTGTGTGGCAGTTATTGGGAAGGAGGTAATAAATATTAACGTTGTACGGTGTAGAAAGGAGTAATAATTGTGATATCCTTGCTTTTAGTGATTGCTTAAATGGTTTCTTTACCAGATGAGTTTTACTGAAGGAATATACACTTCTTATAAGAGTTTATAAAATAGGACAGCAATCACGAGAATGATGCAGGAAATTGTTTCCTCAAAGCTCCGGTTAGTAGATTTGTTGTGGTTAAATATTTATAGCAGTTAATACTTTTATCATGAAAAATATGTGGTAAATATTGAAAGGATTGCCGTTATCGCGTAAGGTTTTTGTACCTTCATTACCTAATTACTTATTTAGACCATTCTAAGACTATTTTCTTCTATGGCATTTCCTCCGCAAATGCCCCATTTCTAAGATAGGGCATTTTGAAATTTGCCTGACCTTACCTAACCTAACCTAGACCACATCAGACTAACGGGACCTAACCTGGGCAAACCACCGGGAAATAACCATGGTAAAGTACAAGAAATGACCGGGGCAAAATACTGGGACCTAGCCAGATCTGGCAACACTATTACAAAACAGCAATTCTTTCGGTATTTATTGAAAGAATTACCGTTTTGCAACAGTGTTGCCAGATCCGGCTGGGTCCCAGTATTTTACCCCTGTCATTTATTGTACTTTATCACGATTATTTCCCGGTATTTTGCCCAAGTTAGGTCCCGGTAGTTTGCCAAGGTTAGGTCCCGGTAGTCTGATGCGGTCTAGGTTAGGTTAGGTGAGGTCAGGTAAGGTCAGGTTAATTTCAAAATGCCCCATTTGAATATGCCCTATCTTGGAAATGGGGCATTTGCAGAGAAAATGACATAGAAGAAAATAGTCTTAGAATGGTCTAAATAAGTGGGTAATGAAGGTAGAAAAACCGTACGCAATAACAGTAATTCATTCAATATTTACCATTCTTTCAATAAATACCCAAATGTCTTAACCTAGGGGTTTCCACCCTCCTCACCCTCGGATCATTCCAAAGGCAGTGACAGTACCCACAGAGAAGAGTGGGACACAGGGCTCCCCTGGTAGGGATATGACTGCAAACGTGTGTCCCTTCGGAATGGCTGTGTCTTGATAATGTGGTGAAGCTCTTGCCGGCCCCTCCCACACACGCCAATGAGTTTTAGGAAGATAATGATGGCATAGAAAAAATAATATAAAAAACCAAAGCATCAATTGGCAAATCGGTATATATCTATTCTATTGCCGTTTTCTATTATGATGTTTTTACCTGATTTACCCACTAATTTATACCATTCTAAGACACTTTTCTTTTATGGCATTTTCTTTAGAAATGCTTCATTTCTAAAGAAAATGAAATTAGCCTGATCTTACCTGACCTCACCTAACCTAACATAGACCACATCAGACTACTGGGACCTAACCTGGGCAAACTACTGGGACCTAACCTGGGCAAACTACTGGGACCTAACCTGGGCAACTACTGGGAACTAACCATAGTAAAGTACCGGAACCTGACCGGGACAAATACTGGGACCAAGCCGGATCTAGCAACACAGCTACAAAATGGCAATATTCTAGATAAATAAAAAATTTTTTTTACGTATTATGATAAATAAAAGACAGAGAAATGCAAGGGATTTACTGGATGGAGTTTATCATGTGGAAATAAAGGTGAAAGTACTAGTAAACTATAAAAAAAGGATCTTGAGATAGATGTAATTTTCTGATCATCAACAGAACAAAAATAAAAAAGTCTTAACACAAGGAATGCAGACAATCACATTTATTCACATCTCAGTGTACTTATGTTGAAGCATTTTAATGGATTAGATATCATACTAATTGTAAAAAAGTAATGTAAAATTCCTTCCTCAGAACAGTCCATTGTATGTGTGGGTTGGTAGTGGACGGGAGGAGCTGCATCTTCATTACCTTGCACACACAGGACTTGATGTTATCCAAGAAAAAATCACCTCAGTCACCAAGACTCCTGGGGATACCAGGGATCTCTACTTGGGTCTTCTTTATGCCACCGAAGAATATAAAGTGTATCCTTATATTTAATATTCCTTATATTTATATTCACGAGGCTGTCAATTTTGGACCATCAGCTGTCCATCCTTTTCTTCTTATGCCTTTATGGTTGCTGTCCCTTCTCTCTAGCTCCTCTCTCCCTGGTTCAACATCACTATTCTGCCCCCAGGTTTACGAGTGCCCAGACTCAGTAGGCTATAGCCATAGTAATCCTTCAATTATCATTCCTTTGTGATCACCTCCGTTTTGTCGTGCTACCTGCTGGCCTTATAATTTTCAGGTAATTAATTTCCACCCTTATGATTCTATTTCCATATGGAGTTTACCATTAGTTATTAGGTTAGAATGATTCTGTATGTTAATATTTTGTTCCCTTGACTGATAATCAGATTTGGGTATACCACCAACACAAGGATCAAATTTGTGATAATCACAGATGCAGCCAACACCACATTAAGAGACAATGAAATTAGAATGGTAAGCAGTACAGTATGTACAATTTCATTTCATACTTGTTTGCATATAATGTACTGTCGGAAGCATAAATTCACTTCACTCCACCTGCAAAAGTATGAGACTAGTGACGTTGTAACACAATTTTTATGCAGAGATGACACATACTTCTCACGTAGTATTTTATACATGTTGTTAGGACAGAAACTGGTTCAGAATGTAACTTTATCTGGTCATATTAGCATTATTAAGTACATGAGATGGACGCAAATTTATGCTGCCGGCTGTACATCTAATATCTAAATACAGTACACTGTATAGTATCATATGGACTTGTGATGCATGTCACCACTGCCTACTCTCTTGCCCCACATTTATCATACAGTCATAATGGCTTTGTCATACTCCCTTCCCTGTTTCCTGCTTAACTTTCGCTCACCGTAACTCCATCCCCACTCTTCATTTTAACACTGCCAGACTTTTCTTATCTTCTCTGTTTTTTCTTATCTATGTTCAAAATACTGTACAGGGTGGTAGGTTCTTATTATCACTAAATACCTCACTCGGTTTCCTGCTAAACGCTAAATCTACTCTCAAATGTTGTTCTCCTTCACCAACCTCATGACTTAATTTTTACATGATTTCTACTTTCTCCTCTCTTTTCCTTCTCATATAATCAGAAGTGTTTTTATTCTACCTTTTGCTCCATGATTCTTAATGAATTTTCTTTTCTGGCCATTACCTGATGGCATGACAGATGTTCCGGCGGTTACATAGCCTCTACACAAATGTGGTGTGCAATCCATTCTACATTCCTGGACACCAAATCACTTCAAGGTATGTAACATTTTAATGCCCTTATCTACAGTCCATACAATATCATTATTGTATTACACAGAGGAAATCAGTTATTCTGTAACATATGGACAACCAATCTACCCTGCCAAGCCCTAGACAAAAGTAGACAAATGGATGGCATAAGACTCACAAGCCCAATATGGACTCCTTGATGCTATTTTTAGGAATAACATAGAGAGGTTCTGAAGAATGAATTTAGAATTTAAGTTATCTGCTTTACTAGGAACCCACATAAGAGATACCGGTATAACTAATTTTGTGTTGCTTTATTTTAATTTCTGGACTACCACTCCATTTGAGAATATTGCATCAAGCTATTGATAGTGACCAAAACTTAGTTTTCCATATACAGTACATAAGTTGAAGGCTGAAGTAAGTACAAAATATATATATCTTGTGGAAATTTTTCCTTCTTTGTACTGTACTGTAGTTGATATTGACCTTTCACAGTGCCTGTTAAATCCTCCCACCCACTAAACTGAAAAAAAATGATGATTGAGAGGATGTAACTAATGACTAAAATGAAGAATAACAAGGAAGAAAAATAACTCTGCTCCACTACTTGCCCCAATCTCCAGGGCATCATGACACTGTTATTATGCCACTTAGGTTACAAATTGGATGTGAATAGACATAATGTTTATACAATGAATGAATCAGTTTATTGACACTACATTCCCTTCCTGGAACAACTTATAATGAGATGACCAGAGTAGAGAAAGAACTCGGCCTCACTCTGTTAAATTATACTTGGGGTCACCAGCACCTGGAAACAGGCTTTTTTAATCTTCACGCTTGGCAAACTGGATGGTGGAGCTACCCACTCCTTTGACTCTGTATGAATCAGGTTTGGTGACCACTAAGGCAACCACAAGTAGTTGCTAATGGGGTTACATTATACTTACATAGGAAAGACAAAGCATTTATCATATACTTTATTCAATGTACTGTATATGCTGTAGTCAAGGGAATCCAACTTGTGTCATGATAATAATTACTTTTCTTACAGAGAATTTGATAAAGGAGTGGCAGCTCTGGTGGCAGGAAATTAATGAAGATGGAAGCTGATAAATCTTCAAGCAATTTCCTGATACACCAACTAGTTGTTGTGTTCATGACTTTCGTTTATTAATATAAATCCAATTTTTTTTTTTATTTACTGTACTGTATAGCATAGATTATAGCTAAATAAGTACTTACAGAGTTTATTATGTAAATTTACTTGGGTATAAAGAGTTTTGTTAGATCCATTATGTCATAATTAATAATCTTCCAAACAGCCCTGTGTTCAAATTTTTTCTCAAATAATTATTCTTAGGGATTCATGTATTGTAGTTTACTCCTATTAAACTGACCGTTGCTGAAAGTGTTGTTGTCTTTTTCCTGTTATTTATTTTCTTTGTACCATGTTGTAGGTGTATAACAATTGATTAATGGTTGATCACCAACTTGTGGTTGTGTTGCAATAATTTTTCTGATGATATTGTGTAGTATCTGAACTCAGACAGTAGTTTATAAACTACGTTAACAGGATTTGACTATTACAAATATTCACATGGTTACTAAATTTAACTCCACTCTTTGTTTGGTTTAAAACAATATATACTGTATCCAGACATTGGACAATATGTCTTTAGTTTGACCCCAAGTCTTCAAATCTTAATTCAGTATTCAGCACTGCTCACTGGTACCAGACAACTAAGGACATATGGTAAATGATTAATTCAGTGACTGTTATTGCTTACAAACCAGGTGGAGAGGGGAAGGGCATTTCCATAACTCAATATGGACTACGGGTGAAATTATTTTAATTTTAGTCGAGTAACTTGCTGTGATCTCCGCTGGGACTACAAGAGTAAAGCTGAAGAAATAAATGATTGCCAAATAACTGGTGAAAACATTAGGTAAATAAAGAACCATTGTCTGCAGAAAATTAATGTTGGAGGTGTGTTGTTTTCATTACGGTTCGGCTATAGAAGTCATAATACAGAATGAACATACATATGTTTAGGATTATTATCATTCCATATATTTACTGTACAAAGCAGTATTCCGCTCGGTAGCATATTGCCTCCAAGGGTTGTTTTTACTGAATGCATTGCCTGAAAATTTGTATGATACTTCTAAAATATAGTAGGAGGTGGTTGTTGTTGACGTTCCTAAAAGTTGTCTGGCTGAGCAGCCCCGTCTCCCTGAGGAAAGCCTGAGGAATGGCCATGAAGGGGGTTTCCCATAGAGCCTTCAAGGAATTTATGTTGTGCAGTTGGTGGGTGTGATTTTGTGTAGTGCATTCTTCCATAAGGTGTTTATTATTGTGGTTAGGCATCTGCATGAGCTCTATCAAACCTTTCTCCATCACCTACTTTCTCATCCTACACTACAGGGTCTTCCAAGCCTAGGGCAATCTTCTTTCATCCTCGATCGATTTCTCTCTCTCTCTCTCTCTCTCTCTCTCTCTCTCTCTCTCTCTCTCTCTCTCTCTCTCTCTCTCTCTCTCTCTCTCTCTCTCTCTCTCTCAATCTCTCTCTCCTAGTCAGCTAATCAATTTTGTTTTTTAACTCCAGGGAGGTTTGTGTGTACTATTGCTTTTCTTTTATGAATATTCTTCTGTGTGCATTCTTTCGTGCGTCTCTTCTTCTATACTTTCCTTTATCCTCCCACCCTTCCTCCTCCCTTGTTCCCTATTCAATTTCTCTTTTATGACCAACCTTGCTTGATCTTCCTTCATTCTAACTTCCCGATGATCACATTTTATTTCCTGCTGACCTCCTTTTGTACTTGAATTCCTAATTTTTCAGATCGATTCCTCCAAACAATGCCAAGAAACAGGCTCTCTCAGTATACGGGTAGGGATTCGGTTTTGTTGGATTGTTTACGGGACTACGTAGACTACAATATGCTCACAACAAACGACTCCCTTAAAAACACATCAAGCTTTACCATCGGGTGGGTGATTACAGTGCCACCTATTCAACACTTTGGTATTGAACTTCTACGACCTACGTGATTATTTACACTGTCGGAGAACACTACACGTTTTCAAACACACACACACACACACACACACATACACATACATATATATTATATACTACCAACTCCACGTGTGTTAATTATAGCTTAATTTGCCAAACTCTAAACACAAACATTTATTAAACTCGCAATTCCTCAGCCCCCCTCTGCCTGCCTGCCTGTCCTTTCCACTCCTTCCACTTTCGTACTATATCATCTTTCCATCATCATCATCATCATCATCATCTCTCTGCCCCTCATTTAACTCCTCAAATATTTTCCTTTCCCCTCCTAATCTTCTCCCTCTTCATCCCAGCCCGTCAGTCATAATATCGCCTTTGCACTCTCCCACTCGTTTATATTTGTCGATCGTCATTCTCTCTCTCTCTCTCTCTCTCTCTCTCTCTCTCTCTCTCTCTCTCTCTCTCTCTCTCTCTCTCTCTCTCTCTTAGACTAGACAAGATGTGAGACACGATGTATGAAGTGGTTGTTGTTTGGTGAATGTGTATGTGTCCGTACCGTGTATCTATACTGCATCTGGTGTGACAACCGTCCATCCCCACTGCCCCTCTCTACATCACGTGATGATGTACTGGCACACCTGACCTCTGACCTATCTCTCATCTTCGACTGGGGCTGGGAGAACCTTGTTCAATGCTTCCAAAACGCAGTTCCCTCACCTTTCAACTCGTACTAATAATCTTTCAAACGACTATCCTCTCTTCATCAGTGACTCAAAACTTGATCCTTTCTCTTCTCCTATTATCCTTGTTTCTTTTTCTCACAATCTCTTTTGGAGAGATCATATTACCTCCCTCAAAGAAGTTGGGTATGCTGCGCAGATTCCCTGAATATTTCTCCCTCACACAGTTGCTATCTCTGGACAGGGGTTACATCTGACCCTGTATGGAGTATGGCTCTCATGTGTGGGGTTGATCAATCTTCAAAACACTCCTGCGTGGACAAGGTGGAATTAAAAGCATTTTGTCTCATCAACTCTCCTCATCTTACTAATTCATTTCAGCCATTCTATCTTCTCCGTAAAGTTGGATAACCCCTGTCTATCGCTATAACATTGGACATTGCTTTTCTGAACTCTTTCAATGTATGCTTCCTCCCTTCAGGAAAGCATGCCACACTCTCCAAGACATTAGTTCTCACCCCTTTTCCATCCAGTTCTCTAATAGAGTTAATCGGTACAGGTACTCTCAGTCTTTCATGTACACCAACTGGTCAACTCTGGAATATTCTACTTCCATCTGTCTTTCCCTCTTACTATGATTTATGCTCCTTCAAACGCAATGTTTCTAGGCACCACGAACGAAATTGGACATGGTTTTGGAATTCTCCTACTTTGTATTGTTTATATCCTACAGGCGAGGACAGAGAGCAGGTTTTCAGCATTTGGTCCTCACCTTCTTTTATATATAAAAAAATATGAAAGACTGCACACAATGAGCTAAAATGGAAGAGGGACAGTAAGAGAGATATCCACATTAATAATCCTGAACAGCAGTTTGGGAACAATTTGGGCCCTCATCATCAGCTGAAGAGGCCCCGAGTTGCGTCAAACTGCTGTACGTATGGCCAATACATTTTCAGTCTCGATAATGCGAGTTTAAGGGGACCATGATGTTGTTGGTGAAGTGGAGGACACGGATTTCCTCACACTCTACTATGCTTGTGTGGGGGAATGGAAATAAAGTTTGCGTATACGGTCTATTTTGCTATTGTTTCCTGTCGTTTTGTTTTTCAGGTGCGCAACGTACACACCTGGCTATATGAATAAGATTAATCAGCTCTGTCACAATGTCGTCCCAATCCTCTTATATAAGTATCACAGTGTTTATGAGTTTATTGCTTGGACAACTGAACGGAGAAGGGAGCACAAGTGATGTAATTTATCTTGTAGCCTAGTAACAAAATAGTGTCAATAAAAGTTACTCCTTAAATGGTGTTTAATCTTTCCAATACATGTGAACTCTGTCTTTACAATACATAACTGCTACCGATTTCAGATATCTGCCACTATTTGATTCAGCTGTGTTATGCTGATTGATGTCTGGAGGCAGGCTGATGAGATTTTAATGTTGTCTAGTGAGGCGAACTGATTGAGTCACACTGAACCATATGCCAGAAAGGTCATGAGGTAAGAAATGACGATGACTGGTATAGTGTTATGGAGCTATCGTCCCACTCATTGTCATCGTCTAGCCGCCAATGACGATGACAATAATTTCCCTTATTATACTGTTCAGTGTATGATAGAGCCTGGCTGTGTCTGGTTGGTCCTATTATATATCATTATAAAAACATTATTCAACCAGTGTGAGTAGATTTAAAGTATAACACATACTTCCATAACCACTTTACAACATCTTACATTATCAGGGGTTTGAAGTTTCATCTACGACGTATTTTTGCATTTAGAAAGTTTAACTTGCATATTCATATTAATGCCATTATAATTACTATAATTATGGAAGGTTTGGCACGTCCTCTAAAGGGATACAGTTTCAATAGGAATAAAGATTAGCTACTTATGGTACTTTTTCTCCCCGCCTTTTCAGTCACAAGTCACCACACAGTTTAGCTACATTCGTTCGGGAGCTTACAAATCGGCAATGCACGGCTGGCTGTTATGGCTTATAGTGGTATATACTTTGTGAACTGGGCAATGTCTGGTACCCTACTGTTTGTCTTTTCAATAAGGGAAGCAATCTTCAAAATATCTATTGCTACACGACGGCCTGTGAACAAAAATCAGAACACCCAAACAAGCTTGGAAATAAAGTAAGTGGAAGAGGGATAATAAAAGAGAGATAAAGTTAGAGGCGCAGGTTTGCCAAGACCAGCCAGCCAGCCAACCAGCCAGCCAGCCACATTATAGCTTATGCCGGGAAAACCAGAGCACAAGCCCAACACGAAACCTGTTGACGCAGTAACAACCAGCCACATGATGCATACAGGGAAAACCATACCAATAAAAACAGTATCAACAAGAAGCACGCTGAGTCAGTAAGTAATCTCTACTATATAAATTATACCCTGCATAGAGGTAAACACTGGGTTGGCTCTATGGTGGACAAAATAATAATCTCTGGTGGACATTATACTGTAGTAATCTGTGGTGTACAAAATACTGTAGTAATCTGTGGTGTACAAAATACTGTAGTAGTCTCTGGTGTACAAAATACTGTAGTAATCTCTGGTGTACAAAATACTGTAGTAATCTGTGGTGGACAAAATTCAGTAGTAATCTGTGGTGTACAAAATTCAGTAGTAATCTGTGGTGTACAAAATACAGTAGTAATATCTGGTAAACAAAATGGTAACCTTGCATACAGAGACAAAACCAAAAGAAGGAAGTACACTAATTCGATGAGTCTACCCGGGTGATAAATAGTATAAAAAATACTATATGTTTGTCCTATGGTGAACATGATAATAATTCTGCTTACAAAGACTGAGAAACTGATGTACGGTAACGTCGGAAGATGTCCATAGTTATAATTTATACTGTATGGTCGCTGAATATAATAATTATTCTTATCCTACCTACGAGGGACGGAATTAAATACACACACGCTAATATTTCCCATGCGTGACTTAGCCTGAGGTAGGGCGAAATAGGTTGAGGCAGGTCGATGTCGGGTGAGGCAGGTCGAGATGGGGGAGGGAGGGAGGGCAGGTGAGGACCAACACATATCTCGCCCAACATAAAATCTTTTCCCAATCTCACCACCCAAGACGGCCAGGCCCACATCCCATCCCATCCCATCCCATCTCATCCAGCCTTCCTTCCGTCGTCCTAGATTCTCCTGTCCATTCTCTCTCTCTCTCTCTCTCTCTCTCTCTCTCTCTCTCTCTCTTGTAGCACTCCTCATCTATCTTTCCGTTTCATTACTTCTTTTTTTCCTTCGTTTCCTTCTAATTCCTTCATCTTCTTCTCCCTTTTTATAATTTCTTCTTCCTCCTTCATTTACTTCCTTCCATTCTCCCGTATCCTATAATATAATTCCTCCTCTCTTCCCGACGTCTTTCTATCCCCATTTTCTCCTTTCTTTTCACCACCTTTCCTCTTCCTTCCTATCGTCTCTCTCTCTGTCTTAAGGACCCTGTGATCGTGTATGATAATTAATTGGAGGCTTCTACATTCCTCCTGACTATGCCACGAAACAAGCTCCTTCCATATATGTGGTATTTCGTGGCAATAATTGAAGGACTCGCTAACCTCCAATTTTCAGACTACATCACGGGGCCCCTTTAATAGGATAGTATACTTTTGGTTCCTTCTCTCACGTTTACACCTTCATCCCCCTCGTCTCCCCATCCCCCTCCTCCTTTCTCATTGTCCCTTTGAGACGTGGGATATGATTGCAGTGTCAACCCAAACCTTTCACTCTCTCTCTCTCTCTCTCTCTCTCTCTCTCTCTCTCTCTCTCTCTCTCTCTCTCTCTCTCTCTCTTTACCATCGTGGCTTCTTCCATCACGGTCTCACTTCCTGACCTTCTTCCTGCCTTTACCACTGTCAAGACGAGAAAGAGAGAGGAGGGGAAAGGAGTAAGTTAGGGAGAGGGATAAAGTGTCAGGTCAAAGGAAGAGAGTGATGTGATGGGCGGAGTCTAGAAAAGTGAGAGGGACGAGAGGGAAGTGGTCAAAACGAGAAAGGGATGAGAGGGACGTGGCCAGGAGAAGAGAGGACAAGGAGAGGGATAGTAGGAGGGGAATCAGGGGGAGAGGAAAACCAGGAAAGGAGAGGTCAGAAAGAATAAGGTCAGGAGAGAGAGAGAGAGAGAGAGAGAGAGAGAGAGAGAGAGAGAGAGAGAGAGAGAGAGAGAGAGAGAGAGAGAGATATGAGGGGAGGGGAGTGTGATATAGGAGAGTGAGAAGGAGGGATGAGGTGCCAGAGAGGGAGACTACTGGAGATATTGTACCACCACAAGAGTAGGCCACTGTGTGTGTGTGTGTGTGTGTGTGTGTGTGTGTGTGTGTGATCTAGTAGAGTTGTGGCCTCTTTTATAGTCTATCTTTCCTGCACCCTCCTTTCCATCTGCACGTATGCGCGCGCACAAAAGAACGTCGTTCCTTACACACACACACCTGCATATACTGTATACACATGTACAGATATACGTATACACACATAATATGCACACGTATGCTAGCCTTGATGAACACAGACACACACATAACCATAAAGATACACACATGAACACACATATATACTTACGCTTGCACACAAACAAGCCTTAATATTACTATACAAACACCCACAAACGCTATTTAAACACACTTACACAAACACACACATACTTTAAGACACGTACAGTACATAACAGATAAAAAAAAGTACAACCTAGCACATATATACATTCTCATACCGGTACACATAAGTACAGTATAAACACCAAGAAACACACACAGACAGACAGAAAAAACTCACACAATCACAGAGGCAGAAAGAAACACACACAAAGGTTAAAAAAAATCACAACCGAGCACATACATTCTCATACTGGTACACATAAGTACTGTATAAACACCAAGAAACACACACACACACACACTAGTACACACACAGACAGACAGATAAACCTCACACAGTCACAGAGGCAGAAAGAAACACACACACACACACACACACACACACACACACACACACACACACACACACACACACACACACACACACACACACACACACACTCACGAAAATAAGCAGAAAGAAACTCACCCAAGAAGCCAACGAGAACGCAATCACACGCACCCCCTCGTATATAAAAGAGGGTATATGTGAGTGAGACGGAGTTGGCTTGGAGTTGGTATTTTGGTGTCGTCTGCCTGTGCATAGGTGAAGGAACTCTGGTGGCTCGGTGGTGCAGGTGTGTCCACAGTCCATGCCATCAACAACATCACCAGCACCACCACCACCACCACCAGATGATGAGGAGGCGGGGAAAACAAAAGAAAAAATAAGAAGGATATTCACCAATAGCAGGAGAAGGAGGATGAGGATGAGGGGGGGGGAAATAAAAGAGAAAATAGGAACGATATTCACCATTAGGAACAGGAGCAGAAGGAGGATGAGGAGGATGAGGATGCGGGGGAAAACAACAGAAAAAATAGGAAGGGTATTCATCACCAGCACTAGCAGGAGCAGCAGGAGAAAGGGAAGTGGAAAATAAGAAAGAGGAGAGAAGGAGGAGGGAAAACATGAGAAAGAAAATAAAAGAAAGAATATTCACCAGCAGGAGTAAGAGAAAGGGAAGGGAAAAATAAGAATGAGAAGAGAAGGAGGAGGGAAAAAATGAGAAAGAATAAGGAGGAAATTTACCAGTAAGGAGAGATGAGAAAGTTAGGGAAAAATGAGAAAGATAGGAAGGAAATTTATCAAAATGAGAAAGAAGGAGGAGGAAAAAATGAACAGAATAGGAAGAAAATTCAAAATGAGGAGGGAAGAAAAGAGAAAGATAGGAAGGAAATTAATGCAGAAAGTTAAAGGAAGAAATAAAAAGAAAACAGAAATGAAAAGAAATATGAAACAGTGAGACAAAATGAAAAAAAAAAAAAAAAAATACTGAAAGAAGAGAGACGGGGGTTGAGTACCAAAATTTATGTAGAAATTAAGCAAAGAAGTTAAAGAAAGAAAAATGAACGAAACGAAAAGAAAAGAAAGATAAAAAAAAATCGAAGGAATGAAACATGATGAGGTTGGGGGGCGGGCGTGGGGGGGGGGGTGAGGGGGCATATGGACTTTAGCGAATGAAAAAAAAACAAAATGAAAAAAAAAACTGACAAAATCGAAGAAGGAATGAAACATGATGAGGTTGGGGGCGGGAGGGGGGGCGAGGGGGGGGTAGGGGGCATGCATACGGACCTTAGCGAACGAAAATAAAAATAAGTAAAAAAAAAAAAAAACTGAGAAAATCGAAGAAGGAATGAAACAAGAGGAGGTTGGGGGCGTGGAGGTGGGGGGGGGGTGCTGGGGGTAGGGGGCATACATACGGACCTTAGCGACAGTATAAATAGTGAGGCTAATGACCTGCCAGCTGGGCCGCTATTTATTAAACCTCATAAAATTCTCCTTGTTCGTTCGTACGTTTGCATTACTGAGTCACCTCGCCAAAGTGCTTCAGGCTCATTTCGAAGCAGTGGATTTAATTTCCTCCTCACGTACAGTCCTCCTTGAAGTCCTCCTTGAAGTACAGTCACGAGCATTAATAATTATACAGCTTTGGTTGAAGCTTTGAACAGTCCACCCATTCACCAACAAAGTAATTCCAATGGAGATGTTATTGTGCATTTATTTACTGTCTCTAGGCATTCGAAGCACACCTGGATGGATACTTATTAGTGCTCGTGATTGTACGTGTTTATGCTGGATTCAAAGCAGTGACGGGTTCTATAGTCCTTGCCATGCATTAATGAACGATTACGAACCAATTATTAACTTAGGAGTGAACTTTACTTTGATAAATACGGGCCCAGGCTGGACTTGTGCTGATGGAAGGTGGGCAGGAGAGGGGAGGGAAAGAGAGGGGAGGGAAAGGGAAGATTTGGGTAGGAGAGGGGAGGGGAAGGGGAGATTTGGGTAGGTAATGAAGGGGAGGGGTAGGCTATGACTGGGGAGAATTCTTGGCGAGGTGGGTGGGGATGGCCTCATTGGAAAGTGGGTATGTATGTATATAGAGGAAATATGTATGTATAGAGCATGTATGTATGTATGTATAGGGGATGTATTTATGTATAAGAAGGAGGAGAATGGAATTAATAAGGGGAGAAGTTCTGTAGCGTTAGGAGGGTGAGTGATAAAATGGAGATGAGATGAGTCCAGAATGAGTGAAATGGGAATGGAGAGAATTGAGGGAAGGTTGGTGAGGGATAAGAGGGAGATGAGATGGAGAGAACAAGGGAACGGGAAATGAGGGAAAAGGGGAAGGAGAGAACAAGGGAAAGTAGGGTTAGGGACAGACGGGGATAACTAGGGAAAGGGGAATTAGGGAAATGGGAACTAAGGGAAGGAGGGTAAGGGACAGATGGGGATAACTAGGGAAAGGAGAATGAGGGAGATGAGAAGAAGGGGGACAACTAAGGGGAATGAGGGGAAGGGACAGACGGGGAAAACTAGAGAAAGGGGAATGAGGGAAATGGGAACTAGGGGAATAAGGGTAAGGGACAGACGGGGATAACTAGGGAAAGAGGAATGAGGGAGACGAGAAGAAGGGGGACAACTAAGGGGAAGGAGGGTAAGGGACAGACGGGGATAACTAGGGAAAGGGGAATGAGGGAAATGGGAACTAGGGGAATAAGGGTAAGGGACAGACGGGGATAACTAGGGAAAGGGGAATGAGGGAGATGAGAAGAAGGGGACAACTAAGGGGAAGGAGGGTAAGGGACAGATGGGGATAACTAGGGAAAGGGGAATGAGGGAGACAAGAAGAAGGGGGACAACTAAGGGGAAGGAGGGTAAGGGACAGACGAGGATAACTAGGGAAAGGGGAATGAGGGAGATGAGAAGAAGGGGACAACTAAGGGGAATGAGGGTAAGGGAGAACAACAAACCAGGACAGAGAGACCGACCATGGTGTCACTGAGGTGCAGGTGTGGCCCAAAACACGACGAGGTGAGCCTTTGACACCAGTAAAGAACCTCTTAAGTTTGTTGCTCGGTTTGTTTGTCAATGAAAGGGGCACGTTAAGCTTGTTGTTGCTCGGTTTGTTTGTCAATGAAAGGAGCCCGTTAAGTTTGTTGTTTCTCGGTTTGTTTGTCAATGAAAGGGGCACGTTAAGTTTGTTGCTTGGTTTGTTTGTCAATGAAAGGAGCCCGTTAAGTTTGTTGTTTGTTTTGTTTGTCAATGAAATGAGCCCGTTAAGTTTGTTTCTCGGTTTGTTTGTCAATAAAAGGAGCCCGTTAAGTTTGTTGTTTGTTTTGTTTGTCAATAAAATGAGCCCGTTAAGTTTGTTGTTTGTTTTGTTTGTCAATAAAATGAGCCCGTTAATTAAGTTTGTTGCTCGGTTTGCTTGTCAATGAAACAACTCTTTTCTTTTTCTCTTCTTAATTCTTTCTTGTGTCGCCTCATCATGAACTCTGGACCACGTGAACACAAAAAAACTCGATCGGCGTCACGGGAAGAGAAGATTTAAGGGGGTATATAAATCTTTTTGGGTACTTTGGAGTGCCTTGATTCCTCCAAAGTATGCCAGGAAACAGGACCAGAATAGCAAAAGTAATGGTGTTCTGTTGCTTGGAATAGTTTGGTGGAGGATTCAGTTGCTCCAGAATTACCAATACAAAACTTCCCCCTTAACCCGTGTCCTTCCTTGTCAGCAGCAAAATTATCCACAAGTTCCGGCCTCCAGACCCAAAATTTTTTATTAATGGGAGAGAACCTCCTTTTGAAATTTTTTGGTAGAAACTGGATTGCTACTGCTTCCTCTAAAACCATCCCAGAAAACAAATTATTATTACCTCAATGTTACTGATAGAGGATTTTTTGTTTCTTGATATAGTTTGGAGATTTCAGCAGCCACACAACTTACCACAGATAGTTTCTTCCCTTCCCTCGTGATACATAATTTCTGACCAGAGACGAACAGCAGGCACCACACATACCCTGCATTCGAATTCAGCCTCTATAGGTGTACTGGGTGGGGAAATGAGCAATACCAGGCGATTCGAAGCTTTCTGATCCTCACACTCTGGTCAGAAATTATGTATCACGAGTGTACAGTGTTGGTAAATCTGGAGTAACTGATTCATCCAAACTATTCGAAGCAACAGGCCACCATAATTATTTTTCTTAATCTGGTCCTGTTTCCTGACATACTTTAGAGGAATCAAGTTAGTCCAGTATATCAAAAGTGGACTGTCCCTTAAGACTCTTTATAATAGGTTTCTTCTGTTAGGAGGTCGTGAGGATTTGTTGCAGATGTTGTAACAAAACGAGGCCTTAAAGGAGATATTTTGTGTTGGTAAATCTGGAGCAACTGATACCTCCAAACTATTCCAAGCAACAGAACACCATTATTATTGTTCATCTGGTCTTGTTTCATGGCATACTTTGGAGGAATCAAGGCACTCCAATGTAACAAAAGGGAATTACCCCCTTAATGAGTGTTGTGGTGGTGTTGTCAGTATAAGTAAGAGAGGTGGAGTAAAATGATAAGCTGCCGTCAGATGCCTGTGTATTTCAGAGATACTTACACTAATCATATCACTAAGAGGAAGGGCCGCCGTGCATGTGTGTGTGTGTGTGTGTGTGTGTGTGTGTGAGAGAGAGAGAGAGAGAGAGAGAGAGAGAGAGAGAGAGAGAGAGAGAGAGAGAGAGAGAGAGAGAGAGAGAGAGAGAGAGAGAGAGAGAGAGAGAGAGAGAGAGAGAGAGAGAGAGAGAGAGAGACCAACACACTTGTCACTATTTCCCAAAACTTTGTCAACAGAAGCTCAATGACTGTATTTCAAACTATATTTACCGTGTTGTATAATTTTAAAGCTACATATACCTCTTATGGATCCAATTAATATCTTAGTACAGTAGTAATCAACTACTTTCTGATACGCTTACCTAGCAAACTGGGTCAAGAGGGTCAGGTCTGAAATGAACATCTGTACTGTATAAAGTAAATAGAATAATCTGTTCAAACATTCAAGCACTGCGATACTATTGAACATACATATCCGGGATACAGTAGTTAGGTACACTTCTTGAAATGTGTGTGTGTGTGTGTGTGTGTGTATAAAATAATATTTATTCGATGTTTTTATGGAATTTCCATGTGGTTATCAAACAACGTATAGAATATGATTTATGTCAACTAAATTGCGTCTGCCAGTCGAGCATGG